>LGRX02033385.1:0-60699 GCA_001247695.2 Cymbomonas tetramitiformis
TAATGATACTATCATTATAAGGCCTTATAATGATAATTATCATTATAAGGCCTATAATGATAATTTATCATTATAGCTATAATGATAAATTATCATTATAAGACTATTTATACTGTTGAAGATTCGACTCTCTGCCGACGTTCATTGGGCACGGGCATCTCTGTCACAAAATCTGTTACTGTACACAAAATCTTTACGTGTCCATTGTTTCCCTTATTTCTTTTTCAACATCACCATGTCGGCGACCGCACCCAAGACCAGGGGCAGGAAGGTGGGCACGGTTTTCGCAAAAGGTTCGAAGCGACAAAAGCTGACCGATAAGCAACGCCTCACGATCATCGAATGGAACCGCGTGCCTGACGCCGATGGACGTTTCCCTACGCAGAAGGCGCTTGCTGTGAGAGCGCAGATAGAGTTCGAACTGGAAAAAGAGCCAGCGCAGCCCACTATTCAGCCCCTACCCAAATGGATTCGTGACTTGGGGTGCTCTGGGTATGTCTGGCGGAATGTCTCGGTCGTCTTCTTTGACCCCAACGCCACCTCCCACGCGCAACCAGCAGACCAAGGCATGTCCCCGGACCAGGACGAGGTAGAATACAATAGTGAGGAAGAGAGCGCTAGATTTAAGTGAGAATGTATAGTGAGCAATATCTGTGCTACTTAAAATGATACTAAGAGGCGGAATCAAAGCCCGCGTTGTGAAAAGAAAGCACGTGCATAAATAATGGTTAGGATACAAGCGGAATCATACCTCGCTAGGGAAGATACCAATGGGCATAATTAAAGTGACGTGTAGATGGGTCATGCATGTTTCGCGGCGACACCCCATAGGGTTTCAGCCAAAATAGCATCCGAACGCGTGCGAATCATGGAAAATGGATTAGACCATCGTTTTCCTCGATATCGAATTGTGTTTAGACACATATATATATCATAGTTTTATGTTAAATATATCAATACTTTGAAACCCTAACCCAAATCCCCATTTTAGAGCCCCTCCAGGTGCGATGTGACAATTTCTTGTGCCTATGTGCTTACCGCAAATAATAGGGAAACTTTGCATACATATATATCGTTCTTGCATGGACAAACACAACAATATATTGTTTGTTGGGATAGTATAACTAAAACCCAAAATCTGATACCCATGGGTGTTATGGGTTGTTCCGCAGTATAATGATAAATTATCATTATAGGGGCCTATAATGATAATTATCATTATAAGCCTTATAATGATAATTATCATTATAAGGGCCTATAATGATAATTATCATTATAAGGCTTAGTAAGTCCTATAATGATATAAGCCTTATAATGATAATTGACCGAGACCACCGCCATTATCATTATAAGGCTTACTGCACTGTAGCTGGTTTTCGGCGAAATGAACTCTCTAAACATTTATACACAAAAGCGTGACATAAAAAACCGGATTTTTCAAAGAGGGGGACAATCTAAAGATTTTTCCCCAATACACAAATTTGTGACGTCAGCGTCATAAAACAGACTTATGCGAGAAATGGCCGTAGCGGCAGCGCTATTTCTCGGGAAACTCGGAGGAGGTCGAACACTGTCATCAGTGATGACAGACCAGTCGACAGGCTCCTGAGTGTCGCCCAGGTGGACAAAGTTCACGACTTCTCTAAGACGAAAGTTCGCAAAACGTAGAGTAGACAAAGCGACAGAGCCGAGTGCTGGCACACGGTAGGTGCCTATTTAGCTGTTAGAATTTCTGGCACCTGCACTTATTTGAAATTCAAACTAGCTCAGACCACTGAAGTCAAGTTCGATTTGAAAAATAGTTTCACTCTTTTCTATAAGCTGAGCTAGTTTTAAACAAGATGTCTAACGTTGTGGCATTATGCACGGAGATTAAGAAAGTTGCTGAGATGGCCTCGTTGGGCGACGGGGTAAAGGCATCTTTGCTGCAGCCGAAGATTCTAGCACTCAAGAATGACCTGAAGGCGCGAGGAGCACAGTCTTTTGCGGTCCAGTTATTGGATGCGGTGCTCCGGGGTGCGAGTTTTGAGGTGGCAGAAGAAGGCGAGACGCAGGCAGATTTGGAACTCCCGGAACGGGCTTCGGCGTTTCTTGAGGATCTTGGCAGCGTTGTGAAGGACTTGAAAAAGGAATTCTCTGAGGGGCCAACTGAGACTGTCCCCCCGGGGATGGGGATTCCCGAAGGCTCGAAGGCCTCTTCTTCGGAGCTGGCGGCACAGTTCATGCTCCAGTTCAAGACGGCACTGGAAGGCTCGGCTGGTAAGGAAAACAATAAGCGTTTGGCCCAGTTTGAAATGAAGGAAAGGGCGAAGTCGAAGGTTAGGAAGCAGATGGTGGAGGGCCCTGGTGGCACGATTATCACACAAGTGGTGCCTAGGCTGTCACGTTCGGACTGGCTTGATCAGGCTTGGGAACAATATGACGGCATTGGCAGTGATGATGACAGGAGCACATACAAAGAGTATGTGACTTGGATCCTGAGTTTGGACGAGCGTTACGCTTGGGTTGATGTGTATGATTTTGACACTGAAGTCCGCGAACACATGAAGGAAGGCAAGTTGACTTCTTGGAAGCCGTCGGAGCTCCTGTATCGTCTGGACATGAAGGCGTTTAAGGAGAAGGACGCCGCCCCCTTTGCGGGGGCTCGTGGCACTGAGGCTTGGAACCGATGGCCGAAACACCCGAAACCTGAGGCTGGAAAAGGCGGGAAAACCGGCGGCAAGGGCGGAAAGGGCCAACGCGTGAAGTATTGTGATTTTTACAACGCGGAAGGCAAGCAGTGCACCAGTGGCTACTATCCTTAATCCAGATCCTCCCACAAGGATCTAGCGCAAATGGGCATGGCGACGTTGTATGTCGTATTTCTTGGCCCGGCATATGCTTTGGGGCAATATTTATGAACCTTTTGAATTATCTATAACATTGGTTTGCTTGAAATGTCGATGGTTTGACCTTTAATCTTAGCGTGGTTTGGGTGGGTGCTTTCACAGAATTTCAATTAAAATGCTAGAAGATCCTACCACAAGGATCTAGGGTACCGACAACTCTAGGCCTTGTTACACGAGCTCGGGTTGGTGCGCATGTTGTTAACCCTCGAGGGTATCACCAAAACTAATTTTGTAAGCCCTTTAATATCATACTAGCCGTATTAATCGCCGCATATGCGCATGACATGGTGCAGTACCGTCGAAATTCAATATTTCCATCATAATCAGGGTCTGAAAATCGTATTCTAGAACCTCTAGCGGTAGTTCTAAACGTTCAAAAAATCCCAAAAAAATCCCAAGGAGACTTTGAAGTCATATTAAAGTACTGAAGTACTCACCAAGGCAAAGATCTAGCCTCAAAGCTCAAAATGGACCAAGACTTACGCCCAAAATGCGAAATTGTCCCCATACTTAAGGAGTGTGTATATCTTACCCATGTGACCGCGTTCGTGTGACGTGTCCAATATACATGACCCAAGTCGTATTTTGACCCAAACATGATTAATATACCTGCATACCTTGAGATATATCATGTATATAGTGGCAAAGGATCGATAAACGATTGGCAAAAAAAATGTGGAAGATACACCCCGTTTTTGAAGCTTTAAAAAACGCAGCAGTTCAAAATTTGGTTGGGGTATGCTATAAATGTATTAGCTAGGAGCATATATGATGGACTCTCGTCGAACCACGCACCATACTACTTAGTATAGGTCCCATGTGGAAAGTATTCCTTGGCGTTGACTTGTAGAAGGCTCGTGGGGTGCCTAAATAAATTATTGAAAAAGTGATCCTTGTGGGAGGATCTAGAGCGTTCTAGGTCCTCCCACAAGGATCTCGGGATAGTAGCCACCAGGCGCGTGTGCAACTTTGCACACGCGTGTTCGAAGTGTGACGGCAAGCACCCCGCGCACGAGTGCACACAGAGCTGACTAGCTTTGGGCAGTGGCCAGTCTGGGCCACAGCCGCGCTCCGAGACTCTGGCGGACGTCACAAAAGGTGCGATTGAACCCGTTATGGGTAAGAGATTGAAAAATAAAGCCTTCTCATTCTCGGCAGCATTTCAGTTGTCTTTCCTACTGTTACAGCTTGTACCATTGGCTTATTATGGGGTGTCGTTAGCCACGCATCGGGAATATGTGCAAGCGGTTGAGGATGTAGGGGCGTCGGTGTCCCCGCTAACGATGCAAGCTCAAAGATGGGCGTCCGTGTTATACGGCGACCCAGAAGCAACCCAAGTGGTGAGATTTATTGCCACGGGTGTGTCGTGGGAGCACGGGGACGTGTCGGAGCCCTTTCAGGTGGAAAACTATGTGCGGGAAGAGCACGCGCACCTGATGTCGATGGAGATGAGTGAAGAGACGGATGCGGGGCGGATGGTGCGTATCCCCCGCCAAGAGGCAGTCCATATTTCGGCATTGGGACTGGTGGTGTCTGTGAAAGGAGACGGGACCGTTAAGGCTCGGAAATACATGATTACTCCCGCCCGTTCGGGGAGTTGTCGATTAACGCGGCTTGTGAGAAGCACGCCCGGAAGTTTGCCACACTTGAGGATGCGTACGGATTGATGCGCCCAGGCTATTGGCTGGGGAAGTTGGACTTGTCAAAAGCGTATCGGTTTGTGGGAGTGGCACCGGAGTTGTGGAAGTGGTTGGTATGTGAGTGGCAAGGGTCTTGTTATATGGACACACGGTTGGCGATGGGGCTAACTACGGCGCCACAGATTTTTCATGACATCACACAAGCGGTGAGTCGGGCATTGAAAGCACGGGGCGTGTCCCTGGTGGTATATTTGGATGACTTCCTGATTGTGGGCACTCGGGAGGAGTGTCAGAGGGGGCTGGATCTAGCATTGGATCTCGTGCGGTTTCTGGGTTTTGAGGTGGCAGAGACCAAACTGGAAGGTCCAGTGCAGCGATTGACGTTTCTCGGTGTGGTTTTGGACACCAACACGGGGGGCACGGGTGAGTGCTCGGCCTCCGTGTCAAAGGAGCGATTGAAGGCGGTTGGAGAGATGTGTGAGGCGATGGCTTTCTCGAAGAAAGCGGTTCGTGTGAGGGCTCTGGAGTCCCTGGTTGGAAAGCTGTCGTTCTGTGCCCAAGTGATGTATGGGGCGAGAACTTATTTGCGACGTGCGTATGATGCGGTGTCGGTGGCAAAGGCCGAAGGCAAGCGGTGGATTCATTTGCCACGTAGCTTGAGCCTTGATTTGAAGTGGTGGAAGAAACTGGCTGGGGAACAGAACGGGAGGGTTGTGATGTTGCAGCGGCGACCCGTTGTTACGGATTTCTTCTCCTTAGATGCCTCTACGTGCTACGGGATGGGAGGCTTCTTTGATGGCCGGTGGTTCTCGGTATCTTGGGATCAAGTTAAGACGTGGAAAAAGGAGAGCTTCTCTCCCTTTCGGGATGAGGAGTCCAGCCACATAAACTATTTGGAGTTGTATGCTATTTACTATGCATTGTGGTTGTGGGGACCGTTGTTGGTGGGTTGCACCGTAGTGTTCTTCACAGATAACACTAGTGCACTAGCATGGTCGAGTAAGTTCTTTGGAACAGGGACGGCGATTCCCTTGCTGAAAGAAATACTAAGGTTGACGGTGCAGTTTGATGTGAGATTGGCCCCGCAGTGGATTGGCACGAAGGAAAACATCTTGGCGGACCTCCTGAGTAGAGGGAAACGGCGCCAGTTCTTTCGGCACCTGAATAGGTGGCAGTGTGCGGAGCATTTCCTTTTAGACAGGGATGATTGGAAGATCGTAGACCCGGTGTTTGATCGGATTGAGCAGAAGTTGGGTCTGTTTGATGTCGAGGCGTGTGCGGATGTGCATGGAGCTAACGCCCACTTGAGGCACTTCTGGTCAGTGCGGGATGATTGCCGGCGGCAGGCCTGGAGAGGGAAGCATGTGTTTTGCAACCCGCCTTTCTCGATGATCCTTGAAATATTGAAACACTTTTTGGAGGAGAAGCGGGCACAACCGTTGGACACAGCAGCAGTGTTTGTCCTGCCGTTTTGGACTGATTACCCGTTCTGGCGGTTTGTGTTGAAGTACCCGGGTGTGTTCCAAGTGCAACATGACTTTCGGTTTCCGGCGGGATCGAGGCTGTTTACCTCGCCCACGGGAAAGTTGGGAGAGAGACGGGATTGCGGGCCGACCCGGTGGGCGGTTGTAGTGGTGAGATGTCCCTTCGGCATGGTGCCGGGACTCTTTGATTGAAAGCATTTGTGTGCTCACAGGTGTGTCAGCCGTGATGTGGGAGATGCTGAGAAAGGTGCAAGAGCTACACATCAAGGAGGGCACGGCAAAAGGCCAGAAGACCGGCAGAACAGCCTTTGAAAAGTTCATGAGTTTGATGGGAGTAGCTGAACCGTTTGTAAAGCCCGTAACTGATGATTATATTGCAGCATTCTGTGTTTATGGGTGTGTAGTGAAGCAGTGGAAAGTTAGCACTGTTAAGCAGTATTTGCAAGGGGTGCGGGCCAAGCACGAGGACTTGGGTATGCAGTTTGTTCCCCTGAGGCAAAGAGTTGCTGTGTATCGAGCACTTCGGGGATTAGAGCGCATCTTTGGGAAGCATGTGAGTCAGAAGCAAGCTATGACTTGTGAGATCTTGCTGTTGTTGTGGGCCGTTATGGACTTCTCTGATGTGAATATGGTCACCTTGTGGGCCGTTATGCTGGTGGCATTGTTCGGGATGCTCCGAAAAGACAATGTCACAGTAGGTAAGGAGGGGGCCTTCAACCCCTTCCGGAACCTCACTCGGGAAGATTTTGTCCGGGATGGCCAGTTAAAGGTCTTGTGGGTGGTCATTAAGTCAGCTAAGACTATTCAGTTCTTTGAAAGGGAGCACCGAGTGCCCCTGGTAGAGACTGGTTGTACTTTGTGCCCGGTAACTGCGGTGGACAATTGCTTTAAAGCGACTGCGAGAACAGGTGTTCCGCTCGGGTAAAACAAACTGGCTAAGCTCCCATAATCAGTCCGGCCGAGTGCTTTTATCATGCATCTCGGAAACCCGGATAATACGAAGTGATGACTGACAGTACAGTACTACTGTACTGTCATCCTAGCTGCTAGCGGAGTCACGGTTCCGATCAGAGACGGGTCAGGCTAGGGGCTATCAGAGCCCATAATAATAACCCTGAACCTAAAGTCCAGCACACCACCCGGAGCTGTGACTGCAGCCAATAGGGCTAGGCAAGCGGAGCTACCTAAACAGATAACAAACAGCACTTTACTGGAAACAGATATACTTCAAGCTGGGTGCCCGGGGACATGTCCCGGCACAACCCACCACTGCGGCTAAGGCTAATCACACCACCAGGATTTGAAATAAGCAGACTCTAGCCACTGCAAAGCTGGTCGGCAGAGCCGAGTTCAGCAGACGGATTCCAAGGCAGGAAAACATCCGAAGTAAGTTGAGATGAAAACTTGTAAGTACTGACACCACCAGACCCAAGTGGGTCAGGCGGATCCCAAAGTGGAGTGGCAAAACCATCAGATTGCAAAGCCGCTGAGGTCGATTGAGAAAAGAACTGTGTTACATCCTGCGGTGTCAATGACGGACCAGCAGTAACCACAGGCGGGCAAAGATAATCCAGTAGTGCTTCATGAGACCGTAGTGAATCGTAGCCGTAAGTGGCTCCGGGCTCAACCAGGCCCCTGACACCACCGCCGACCACGAGGGTCGGCATCGCCGTAGCACTGAAGAGAAACGTAGCCACCATGAAAAGGCTGAGTGCAAACTCACCGATGCCAAACGGCCTGGAGCCTCTGGGGACCCCGAACCGCCGAAATGCCGCAGCCGCCGGCGGTGCACCCCCCTCAATTTCAGTCAGGCAGGCACCAGGAGGGCAGTAGGAGCCCTCCCCACCATCATCGGAATCACACACCTCAACAGGCTCAGGGTTAATGTCAAACCAGTCAGGGTGGACAGCGTTGAACGTCTTGAATGAACTGTCAGCAGGAGCCACCGGGCCGAGAGCCAGAGAGGCAGACGGCGGCACGAAGGCGGCACGGCCGACCCCATGCAAGCCAACCGGCCCTCCATGCACGGGCGCAGAGGCCTTCGGCAGCAGCTGCTTGTCAGTGGTCGGCTCAGCGACACCACCAGCAAGCGGACCGCTGACCTCAGCAAATGCAACACGGCCAATGGAAAGATGCTCAGCAGGTGTACACTCAGCAGAGGCAGCAGCATCCTTGAACTGCTGCAGAGCCGTAGGCTCTGGAGCAAAGGAATGCGCAGACAGCTCACAGATTTCAGGTTGCCCCACGAGAGCACACAAGTGCTCCATGGACCCCTCATCCCCAGCGTCATAGTACCGCTGAAAACGAAGGGCAAGCACGTCGGAGTCATAAGACTCGACGGCTTGGCAGTAGGATGCCGAGATGGACAGTGGGTGAGTGTCCTTGTGAGGACACTCACTCAGCCAATGCTTCGACCCAACGGCGCGGCACTTCTCGTGCCTGCACGTTGGGACAAAGGTGCCAGACCGCTTGTCAAAAGCCACCTCCGAAGAGGCGGAATGAGCAAGCGGCTGCACTCCAGGCCGGTGGAAGTTGCGCGGAGTGTGTTTCCCATGAGGCGGCTTGGAGCCACCCTTCTTAAGGGAATCCACATCCCGCTGCAACTTGACCAACTGAGCACTGAGCCGATCAATGGCCGAAGCCAGGCCAGTGTCAGTGGTGCAAGATGCAACAGACATGGGCCGCCCCGCAGTGCGCTTGCCCGAGAGCCGCCCACAACGGTACTGCTCACGGACTCGCGCCTGCAAGGTGAGCAGACTCACAGCCGCACGCTGGTCAGCTCGAGCAAACGAGTCAACCAGCGCGGCGTAAGCCGGCCCAGACAGCGCAGAGATGAATTGCCGTTTAACAGCGTCCTCGGGCAGCGCCTGTAGACGCTGTGCATCCCGAAGGCAGCTGTTAAACAGCCGAATGCCAGAGTCAGGGTCTCGCTCATCAGAGATCCTAACCTCAAGCAGCTCTGCAAATGCATCGAACGGGGTCGACACATCCGCAAGCATACGCACCACCTCGAGGGTGGCACGTTTGCCATCGGCAGGAACATCTGAACCAGAAGCCTCTACCCAATTACGGGCAGGAGACCCTGGCGCAGTCAGCAGCAGCAGCACAGAGTATAACAGCTCATTCGCAGCAGACAGAACAGGGGCGTCAGCAGCTGTCAGTTCAAACAGGGGTGCAAACGCAGGCGACTGCAGCGTGAACAGCTGCTGCAACTCGGATACCAATTGCGAAAAAATGTCCGAAGCTGAATTCTCGTTGCCTTTAAATTTTGCAGTTTTGTCACCCAGAACTTTTGTTGCTGCTGTCTTGGCACACTGAACATCGAAAGAATCCCTGCGCAACCTCTGCAAAAGTACGGTTGCCGCAGTGGACGCCTCAGACTCTCCCGAAGCCAAATGCGGAGTCGATGGCGTAGCCGCATTCAGCGCCCCAACATCATCAAAAATGGTTGCTAGCTTCCGCGCTCTAGCGCGTGTGCGTGGTCCAATCGGAGTCTCCATGGTAAAAATGACGGCAAGATGGGGTCGCGGGCTAACGGATCGACAGTAGTAAGCATTACGCAGCGGCCAATCCTGCAGAAGTCTCAGCGGTAAAAACAACATCAAACAGGTCATGAGCCGATTGGCTAAAAGTGGTTGCGACCCACAATACGCGGAATGCCCTCTCCACCGGCCAGGTGAAACGTAAAAACAAGCCATAGCGAGCGACGATACTGCTGCCGAAAAAATGCTCGAAAACTGATCTCCACTTCAAAGAGAAGCCATACCGCGAAAAGTAAACCCCTGCCTAAGGGGGCGCCCACCCCATCTCTGTGTCAAAACTTAGCCAATCATGGCAACAGCTTGGCGCTGTGCCATCAGAATTACTAGGGAAGTGGTGACGCGCATAACCTGCGAGAACAGGTGTTCCGCTCGGGTAAAACTGGCTAAGCTCCCATAATCAGTCCGGCCGAGTGCTTTTCTCATGCATCTCGGAAACCCGGATAATACGAAGTGATGACTGACAGTACAGTACTACTGTACTGTCATCCTAGCTACTAGCGGAGTCACGGTTCCGATCAGAGACGGGTCAGGCTAGGGGCTATCAAAGCCCATAATAATAACCCTGAACCTAAAGTCCAGCAGCGACACCTCAGGGGCCACAGTCTCCAGCCTTTGTGTGGAAGAAGGAGTACTGGAATATCCTAGTTCACTAGATATCAGAAACTCCCGAACTGTGTGGATAAACTCATAAGATAAATAAACCCTAAGCTAGATATACCCGGAACGGTCTCGGACGGTTTCGGAGTCTAGCCTACCTGTGACACAGCGTGTGTCACAGCATGAACCTATAGATCAGTCAGCAGTCCAGTGTTGGTCCTAGGAGTCTGTCATAGGGGCCTGACCGGGACTCCCAGTCAGGGCTGCCTATACAGATTTCAGCACACCACCCCAGCACTGTGGGTGGTGACTGTCTAGGAGAGTCAGATAATGTAAGATAAGTTAGGGCAGGAGCCAGGTTGACAGACCTAACTGCTAATCCAACTGTGCAATTCTGAAACACAAATTGGAAACCCTCTAGCTAGCACAGGTGCAGAAACCTACGGGCATTGTGCACCCGCTAAACAAATGAAAGGCACCGAGCTAGCAAGCCAGAATGTAACTTGTAGATGTCAAAAGCAAAAGCATAAACCATAAAAGTTGTTGAAGTCACCGGAGTTCCGCACACCACCATGTTGGTGTGCATCCAGAGTGAACAAGAAGTCAATCGACAGCACCAAAGTAGCCAGCTGTGGTCCCAATCAAGTCGGACCCGAAGGGAGGGTTCCCGAAAGGACCTCTCTCATGTAGAGCCACACCGTAGAAGAAGGCCATGTCGAAGCTCAAATCTGCCTGAGCAAGATCCTGAAAGATGTCAGGGGGCTCAGGCGGCTCAAGCGGTGGCACATTGTCAGCCACAAAGAAACCCTGAGCCGGGATCACGGATTCAACAAATTCATTCGTGGAGAAAATTGACGGAGTCTCCCAATCGAGATCACCACCAGGCGAAGGCAATCCCGCAGCCGACTGAGCATCGGGCACAGCTGCCACCCCCATGATCGAGATGCAAAGAACGAGGGAAAGGAGGAAAGGAATTCCCCACGGCCCAACCGTGGCAGGAAAGCCCCAGGGCGGCTTCCCACAACCGTAGGTCCTCTGCTCGTCCACGGGCGGCCCGGAAACATGATTGGCCGACGGAGGCGAACCCCGCGGCTTCAGCCGGAAGCTGCCGTCGGCAAAGTCCTCGTAGTCGTCGGTGTCGTAGCCGGTGAGGTCAACCGGCGCGATGGCGGCGTGGTTGACAGTCTGAACGAACCCAGGGAACTCACCGTCCGTCGTGGCAGTCACCCGCGCCGATTGAAGCGGCACGGGCTTCACATCTTCCTCCTGCGAGACAGGCATAGCAGGGGCCGGCAAGGCGGATGCCGATGCCGCCGCACCACCTGCCGGAACCTGCTCCTCCGGCATGTTCCCCGCTGCCGCGGGGCCGCACACCAGAGCCGATGCATGCGGCTCGAGAACCGCCGGCGGTGGGAAGGATGCGTGGGTGTAGTGCACCTTGCAGTTTGCCGCGGCATGGACCTCCGCGGCGAGATCGTCCAGCCGCTGATGAATGTCGTCACCTGCGGGCTCGTCAGCTGCGGCTCTACCGTGAAGCCGTAGGCGGACACGTCGATCCCGCCCACCGCACCCGCACAGAGTACCGCAGGCGGCCCGTACGTAGATGCCGCAGTGGCAAAAGCCTCGGCCCCATCATCCGCCGCCTGCTGGAACAGGGCACACATGGCCAATGCACGCACCCCTCCGCGTCCTCCTCGTCGATGGGAATGCAGAATGCCGCGGCCGAGTGCGGGGGATGCTGACGCCCGCCCAACGGACAGTCGCGGTAGAAATGGTACTGTTCACCTTTCCCCGCCTTCTTGCATTTCCCGCAAAAAGGCTTCGCCTTCTGATCGTCACGGTCAAAACCGACCGGAGGCAACGGGTGCGTGCCGACACGGAATCCCCGCTGCGTACCGCGCTGCTGCTGTTGCCGCTGCTGCCGCTGCGGCTGCTGCCGTTGCTGCTGCGCCGGCAGCGCGTCCGCCCCGCGCTGTTGTCGCAGCAATTCCTGAAGCTCGTTGATCTTGTTGAGGAGAGCGCCGTACTCCGTGCTGGAGAGCTGCGCAGAGACGCCGCTCTTGCCCGAAACCGCCTTCCCCGTCCCCGTCTGCGCCCAAGCCTGATAGATCTCTACCACAAGGGAGCGGAGAGATGCCAAGGAGACATGCGCGAGGTCGGCCGCGAGAGGATACCGCACCTTGACCGCGGTGTAAAACACCGGGTCCAGCCGGTTGTACAGGGAGAGCTTCCTGGTCTCCTCGGTGGGTGTCCAGTCCGTAGCTTTGTTATCCCGCACCAGACGCTGTTCCCGAGCCAAGATGGGCTGCGGGTCAGTGTCTGCGGGATAACGCAACGCGGCGTGCTCCTCCTGGTGCGACTCACGTAGCGCCACCGGCACGCAGCCCTTGATGATGTCCACAAGAGCTCGCCGTCCATCACGGTCAGACGAGGCGTCGGTGCCAGTCAGCCAGACGTAGGCGTTGCTGTGCTTCTCGACAACCAGAGCCAGAACGTCGTAGAGCAAGCCGTTGACCTTGGTCACCACACGAGCCAGAGGGTCGTCGAGGTCAAAAGATGCCAGCTCCAGCCCAGCTGAATGAAACTCCGTACGCAGCTGCACCACCAGCTCGGAGAGGAGGCCAGCGTCGTCCGTACCGCGAAAATGGTGCTGTTTGTCACCAAGGACATCCTCGCGGATACCCTTGGCCCACTGGCGGTGAAGACGCGCCTTGTAGACTTCGTCAACCAGCTTGCTCTGCTCCTGCAAGTACTTCCTGGTCGCCACGTCTGCATCCTCGTTGGAATTCGGAGCGGGGTTCGGAACAGTTGGCGTACGCACCGTTGGACTGTTCCGAACTCCGTCTAATAGCCTCAGCGAGGCGTCGATGTCACTGTCCCTGTCCAGGGACTTCTTCGCTCGGGTTAACATACCCATTCTCTGAAAAGCCAGAGGGGAGGTGGTACGCAGTCGTGCGGTCGGGTGTGGTAGCGGAAAAATGGTAATGGTCAGCAGCGGAGAGAAGCTGAGAGAGCGGAGCGGCGAGGGGCACTCGAAGATGTCGTCGAAGTCGAAGGTGTCGCGAACACCAGCCCAGAAAACAGTAACCAGCAGGGCCAGTGCTGGTGCAAAACTGGATCCGAACTTTGCTAAGACTAGTCCGTAACGAGGCGCGGTCCCCATGGCCGCCACTCACAGTTGCTTACCGCAAACAATTCATACCATAATTCCTAGTCGCACCCAAACGCGCATGCGCGCACCACCTCTCCAAGCGGCCGCTTAGCCAATCATGGCCAAATCAGCAAGTGGAATAAAAGCGTGGATGGGGCCACGACCTACTGGAATATCCTAGTTCACTAGATATCAGAAACTCCCGAACTGTGTGGATAAACTCATAAGATAAATAAACCCTAAGCTAGATATACCCGGAACGGTCTCGGACGGTTTCGGAGTCTAGCCTACCTGTGACACAGCGTGTGTCACAGCACGAACCTATAGATCAGTCAGCAGTCCAGTGTTGGTCCTAGGAGTCTGTCATAGGGGCCTGACCGGGACTCCCAGTCAGGGCTGCCTATACAGATTTCAGCAAGGAGGGGGGGGCCGTGGTGCCCCTCACTCATGCCACGTTTGTAAAGAGTGTGAAGATGTTAATCCGGAAGGCCGGTATGGACCCTTCAAAATTCTCGGGGCACAGCTTCCGTAGGGGGGGTGCCACAATGGCCTTTAAGTTGGGGGTGGACCACACCTTAATAAAGATGTTGGGTGACTGGATGTCAGATGCCTATCAGAGGTATGAAGAAATGTCCAGAGAACGCAGACTGGAGTTGCCTCTGCTCATGGCCCAGGCTGCACTGAAGCTGGGCAATGCTCAGAGCCGTGGGGTAGTCTAAGCCAGCCTGCATTTGGTGTAGGGGGTAGGCTGCAGCTTCTGAGAAGCTGCAGCGGGCTAGACTGACTTAGACTTTCGGGTCACTCCCTCCATTCTGAGTTAGTGAGAAAAACATTAGTGCTGAATTGGAAACAAGTTATTAACTTGGTATATATTTGTGTGGAGAAATATTCTTGTAAGTGTACGGCAAATAGTAATTGCATTTAACAATTCAATTTGCTGTCTGGGTACCCCACTTCGGAGGGGGGAGAGTTTATGCGAGAAATGGCCGTAGCGGCAGCGCTATTTCTCGGGAAACTCGGAGGAGGTCGAACACTGTCATCAGTGATGACAGACCAGTCGACAGGCTCCTGAGTGTCGCCCAGGTGGACAAAGTTCACGACTTCTCTAAGACGAAAGTTCGCAAAACGTAGAGTAGACAAAGCGCGACAGAGCCGAGTGCTGGCACACGGTAGGTGCCTATTTAGCTGTTAGAATTTCTGGCACTTGCACTTATTTGAAATTCAAACTAGCTCAGACCACTGAAGTCAAGTTCGACACCCACCCTCCCGCGCCTTGGTGTAGGGGGTAGGCTGCAGCTTCTGAGAAGCTGCAGCGGGCTAGACTGACTTAGACTTTCGGGTCACTCCCTCCATTCTGAGTTAGTGAGAATAACATTAGTGCTGAATTGGAAACAAGTTATTAACTTGATATATATTTGTGTGGAGAAATATTCTTGTAAGTGTACGGCAAATAGTAATTGCATTTAACAATTTAATTTGCTGTCTGGGTACCCCACTTCGGAGGGGGGAGAGTTTTTTCAAAGAGGGGGACAATCTAAAGATTTTCCCCAATATTCTATGCCCCGTGCGGTGGGACATGGCTATGGCTATCGATCTGATGCCGCATACCAGTATCGAGTATGTAAAATCGGGATCTCTTCATAAAAGCCCGCACTCGCACTCGTATGGCAAGAGAATATTCTAATTGCGCCCTTCCTTCGAAGATATCCTTCCGTTCGGATCATTCGGTGTATTCGCATTAGAGATTGTGATTGGTGAGATGGAATAGAAATTCAAATTGCGAGGAAATGCATCGAATTCAATTGGTAGTTTGCCATCGATCGTCCATTTCGATTTGGCAAGCAGCCAAGCATAAGCACCTTCGCTTGAGGTCCTTCTCCTTGACCTAAAATTAAAAAAAAGAAATTAACACGATTCGGGTTGCACGTTGCAGAGAGCAGCAGCAGGACCCAATCGAATGACGCTGCGCTGACGGTCGCGGTCAGATATCATGTCATGTCATGTCAGTTCGAAGCGAATTCCCTTCAAGACTACATGTATAGACCAAGATTTTCAATGAAAGAAGGTGGAGGTCCCTTCAAATTATCTTACCTGTGAAAATTGCTGTTTACTGTAACGATCCGTTTGTTTTAAAAACATTCTTCATTCATGACCTCCGTTACAGGGTCACAAAACGATATGGGTGATGTGCAGAACAAGGACGGCGCGCCTGTGTTGAGCTTTGCGGGCGGGGGCATGTTCTTTTACTGGCAATTGGGGGTTGTCATGGCCTTAAGGGAGCGTTTCGATTTGCACAAAACGCAATTGATAGGCGCTAGTGCTGGTTCGCTGACGGCCACACTCACTGCGTGCGACGTTCAATTGCAGGTTCGTTGGGTTATTGAATAGCATCTAACCTTCCAACCTACTCCTCCGCTGCACCCACTGAACGTTCAACTCATCTGCGTGATGACAAAGTGGGCTTGCGGCTCAGTCAGGAAGTAATGTGCACAAATACAAAATGTGCAGATAGATATGTACTCGGCTGGAACAGTTTTGAATAGTGTCGGGTTAAGGTGCTTTCAAATGTCGAACTCAAGAATATCTTGGAGAACCTCAGGATACGTTGCCTTGTAAGCATTTTACTCGTGGACACCGTGCAGGGCTGAAGCAAAGGTTCAAATTTAGCGCTTGATCAGTTGAAACGCTATGGTCCAAGGGTTTGAGTATCCTGTGATATTCCTGGCAAAGGGCTGATCTTGTCTGCACTTCACACGCCACGAATCATTTACACCCGTGTGCCATCTCCACACGTCATCCCTGCAGGACGCTGTCGAAGCGGCGTACAGTCTGGCTGTGGACAATGAGGTTTTCACGCGTCCGAGAGGACTATCATATGTATGGGGAAATTTGGTTCGTCGCTGGCTCGATGCGCTTCTCCCTGAGAACGCAGCGGAACTATGTACGCAACGTTGTCAGCTGGTCACCCTGAGCGTGCCGAGATTGGTTCACACGCCAACAAATCAGTTCGCTTCAAGGGAGGCTGTGATTGAAGCTTGCCTAGCTTCAGTTCACATCCCATACTTCATGGACGGCTCCCCAGCCCGAGTTTTGCATAATCAAACAGTAATCGATGGCAGTATTTTTCTTTCGCACCCAGCGAGGTACGCTTGCCCATCCTTTTCCGGCCGATCGTATATTCTCTTCCGTGCCACGTATCGTCAACCCTTGAATGCCTCACCTTCGAGCTTCCCCAAACCGAGGCCTCGCTCGAAATCCGTTGCGTAATTCTCCTTGCCTCCACGATCCACTCGGCTTCGATTCTATTCCTCTGTTTCTATGCGTTATACTTTGTGAACGGGAGCGAATTTGTGAGTAGTTTGTGTGTCCAGGATACCGTCTGCCCTATCCGCGTCAGCATTTCACATTTGTTGTGGGAAAGTGTGATCATTATTGATTTGTCTTCAGCCTGTAAGACCACATACCTCCTGTTGATTAACAACGTGTGCGGGTGCTCAGTCTACTCGGGAGAATTGACCACAAGAGCCAAACGATACAGTTCAGTATCAACCAAACGACGAGGTCGGTGCTCCTGATATCTCACCACGAAGACGAGCACATGAAAATGCGTGGCTTAGAATCACTATCGATTACAACTTACGAGGGGGTGCAGGTGCGAGATCACGAGCGAGACAACCTGCGTCACAAGAATTCCTGGCGAGCTTGCTCGTGCATTGCTCCTCCTTGCACACATGCAACAAGTGCAACAAGACGGTTGCTTCATTGTCATCACAACACACGCCCTCGTATGTCAGGAGGGTGGGAGGCCTCTTCAACTCGAGCGCTATCGCGTGGGTTCTTTTCGTTAAACTATCCTCTGCTCTGTCCTCGTTTCCCCCCACTTGCGTTGACCCGCCTCCTTATGAAGAGCTCGTCTTCGTGCGAGCCTCTCAGCACCTCAGCATTGCATTAGCCCAAAGGAACGGCCGGATGCTTTGCTCACGGCTTAAGGTCTCACCTCGAAGGGTCTCTCTGCTGCACTTGCGTGTTTATGAACCCCGATTTTGCGGAAGTTGCTCTCCCAAGATCCCCCTCTGCTCAAGATGACGTGCTACTACTTGAATGATGGCTAAAGGCCTAAAGGCTGTTGGTTGCCTGCCCTCTGATGCTGCAAAGGCTGCTCACATGGGGCGCAGGAGATGATGGGCATGGGATATGCATATGTGCATAGAGTAGATGCAAGGGGCGAGCTTTGCGCACTCGACTCAGTTCGGCGTGCAGCTCCCATCATCACGTGAGCTTCCTCGATCTTCCTAGACTTGAGACGGAGGTCAGATCATAACAAGCATTTCCAACGGGATGCAACGAATGCCCGTCCCGGAGACGTCTCATATAGCCCACCATGCTTTCTTTTGCAGTTTTCGAATTTGCTGTGATAGGTCCCTGTCAAGCCTTCCACAAGATTAAGTTTCCATGAATCGCATATCACAGCTTTTGTGTCTCTGTCCCCCCTCGCTTGCGGGCTCTCGCACAAAGGGCTGCGAAGAAAATCGTTTGCAAGCGTCTGAACAGCGTGCCAACCTCAGCAAATTTGTGTAGGTTTGGCAAGGCTGTTCTCGCTCAAGACTCTCTTTAGGCTTTACCCTCTGTGAGGTCTCCACACCTATGCAAGTTTACGGGGCGGGTCCTGTGTGGCAGCCCGCCGAGGTGTCCGCGGTGGGAAAAGATTGAGTCTCACTGGCGTACGCAATCCTTAACAGAAGGCTCCATCATCAAGGAAGTCAAGCAGATGGCAAAGGGTGAATATTGTGCACCCCAAGTGCCATTGAAGGCGCAAACCTTGGGCTCAAAATGCACGAAGCAATGCTATAATGCCCAGATAGGGCGGTTCTATACCACCCGGTTGGCCTGCGGTAAAGCCGTTAGCAATCTTGTAGTCGGCATGGTTAGTCATGCTGTGGCCGTAGGTTTGACTGCAGCTGCTGTTGTGCATGTACAAGCAAGAGTTGGGTGGCAGATATATGGAAAGGTACCGTCGCTGTCTTCATATCTATTCCGGCATTCATTATGGGACCCGACAGTTGTGTTCAGCAGGTGGTGGCCGTCAAACTTACGGCCTATCGAGACAAAAAGCGATATATAATTTGTTTTGGAGGGTCATGTAAATATCATGAATACTATAATGAAACGATGGTCTGGCGTGAGATGTGGAAGGCATCTTGTTGACAGACAATATCATGCACAAAAGAACTGCATTTGCACCCACGTGCCCGCATGTGTGTGTGTGTGTGTAATCGAAAAGTGGGGGGCACGCCAGCAGGGTCCGCTTACTCCGTAACCCAGAGACCAACAATTGTTTGGCGACGATCGGTCACATTGTTCGGTTGTGAGGACTGAACCAGTCTCACAGGTATGCAAGTAACACTTACAAGTAATATGGTACTGGGACCATAGGGTGATATCGGAAGACTTTGTTTAATGTCGGATATTTCGTATATTTTGGGTGAACTTTCATTGTTTGAAGTTACAAGACACCAGAGGTTAGTGCCAATGTGTAACTAATTCAAAAACTAACCCAAGGAGCCTCCTCGGCTCCTTATAACGTAACTTGTTCAAAAGAACTCGATCAGTCATCCGACTGCAGCTGCTGATCAGTCCAGATCTGTCATCATCATTCCCGAGTCCATCCCAGATGTCCTAATGAATAATCACAGCTCTACTGATCTGGCACTGATTGGAGTTCTCCTAGTTTCCCTCCAATATTCATGACCCTTCAAGATCTGCTGGTTTTCCCCCCATTATGTGCCTGGCTTCCCATCATTCCTCTCGAGTCTCATCCGTTGTGGGTGCAGATGCCACATTGTCATACTAGTCATGTTGGTCATACTAGTCATACTGGAATGTCAGCCACTCGATCATGTCCCCAACTTAGACAGTATGCATGTCAGTCATTCTGTCGTGTTTCACTGGTCATATCTGCGACTGTCATTCCTTCTGTCACTCGTCATGCTGACACGCCTGTCACTCGCACCGACTCGTGTTTGCCCTAGTACAACTCTCCCCCCCCTTTTAGGCGCGTCTACGTCCTCGCTAGCGCTCATTGTTCGTCGCCCCCTTATATACATTGTCTGGAGGTTGCAGCATGCACTTGTAACAATGCTATGGCTACTAAGCCACCTCGGGTTCTTGGGTCCCGTGCCCCCGGTCCTCGGGTCCGGGTCCCCTTCCTTATTGTTGCGTTGCCCACTGGGTTTCCCCAAGACCTTTCCTCGGCTCACGCTGCCAACGCTCAGCCGATTCGAGAGCAAGGTACTCCCCTAGTTCCGCAGGTCTTCAGAGCTTCCAGCTGCCTCTGCGCCCTGAGGTATCTCCCCAGTATCTTGAATCGAGCTACTCGGACAGCGGGGTCGCCACGGGCTGCCAGGACAACGAAGTTCCCACGGGCTGCCGGGGCAGCAAGGTCTGCGCGAGCTGCCGGGGCAGGGAGGTCCACGCGAGCTGCCGGGGTGGCGAGGTCCACGCGAGCTGCTGGGGCAGCGAGCCCACTGCCGGGATCGCGAGGTCCGCAAGAGCTAAAAAGGGTAGCAAGGTCCTCACGGGCTGCCGGAGTAGCAAGGTCCGCGCGAGCTGCCGGGGCCGCGAGGTCCGCGCGAGCTGCCGGGGCAACGAGGTCCACGCGAGCTACGGGCAGCTAGGTCTGTGCGAGCTGCCGGGGCAGCGAGGTCCGCGCGAGCTTGCGTTGTGGACAGCAGCTCAGCGCTGACGAAGCAGCACATTGCCAAGGGCTGCAGCTCAGCGCTGCATGGGCAGCATACCGCCAAGGGCTGCAGCGCAACGTTGCATGCGCAGCGCGCCGCCAAGGGTTGCAGCTCCGCGCTGCATGGGCAGCACACCGCCAAGGGCTGCAGCGCAACGTTGCATGGGCAGCACACCGCCAAGGGATGCAGCGCAACGTTGCATGCGCAGCGCGCCGCCAAAGGCTGCCGCTCAGCGCTGCATGGGCAGCACACCGTCAAGGGCTGCAGCGCAACGTTGCATGGGCAGTACACCGCCAAGGGCTGCAGCGCAACGTTGCATGCGCAGCGCGCCGCCAAAGGCTGCCGCTCGGCGATGCATGGGCAGCACACCGCCAAGGGCTGCAGCGCAACGTTGCATGGGCGGCAGCGCTCCGCCAAGGGCTGCAGCGCAACGTTGCATGGGCAGCGCGCCGCCAAGGGCTGCAGCGCAACGTTGCATGCGCAGCACACCGCCAAGGGCTGCAGCGCAACGTTGCATGCGCAGCGCGCCGCCAAGGGCTGCAGCTCCGCGCTGCATGGGCAGCACAACGCCAAGGGCTGCAGCGCAACGTTGCATGGGCAGCGCTCCGCCAAAGTGTGCAGCGCAACGTTGCATGCGCAGCGCGCCGCCAAGGGCTGCAGCGCAGCGCTGCATGGGCAGCACACCGCCAAGGGATGCAGCGCAACGTTGCATGCGCAGCGCGCCGCCAAAGGCTGCCGCTCAGCGCTGCATGGGCAGCACACCGCCAAGGGCTGCAGCGCAACGTTGCATGGGCAGCACACCGCCAAGGGCTGCAGCGCAACGTTGCATGGGCAGCGCGCCGCCAAGGGCTGCAGCTCAGCGCTGCATGGTGATGGGAACGGAGATATATATATGATAATGTAACTTATATATATCGATCACGGTCCCCGAACGAACGAAGCTGGACAGCGGAGGTCCCGGAGGTCACAACAAACTAAGATGAGATAATAAAATACTTAGGTTGTTTTATTATCGCAGAGCGAAACGAACACACGGACAGGCAAGATGCAAGTGACACCACAGGGCGAGGGGTGACACAGGAAGAGACAGTCACCCCCAATTTATGGGGGGGCAAAAGTCTGTCTCCCCGTGACACCACCTCACCCCGAAGGCGTGAGGTGCCACGACGCAAGCTGGCCAAGGCGGTCCTAACATCCTACGGCTGGCCATAAAGGCAAAACCCTAACAAAGCAAGCATTGTCCATGCGAGACCCAAAGGGGCCTTTTTCAACCCAGCTAGCACGGCTACGCCAACGCTGGTCTCAAGATGCATGCTCTAGGGGCTTACGCCCATGCACGTGCTGCGGGGATGTCTACTCCCGCAGGCCTACAAAGGGTACTAGGCTCCAGCGTGCGAGGGTGGAAGGCGGCGGAATCCTCGATCGTGGATGGAGTCGAGCGCCGCTGGGATGTCGTCAACCAATGCCCACGCGGTGCAACGCCATGATGCATGGCACCACCAGAGCGAGTGCGGGGACGAGGACACCCAGAGGGGGGCGAAGGTGGAAAATGCGGCGTGTTCCCACTAAGCTGCACACGAGTGCGAAAGCAGAGAGGAGAATCGGTGGGATGGGTTTCGTAGCACCACCACACGCCACCACGCAGGCAGTGGCCAAGGGGCACGCAGGGTGGAGGGGAGAGTGGAGGCCGCTGCGGACGCAACTCGGTGTGGTCAGAGTTCTCGTCATTGGCGAAGGCGATGGACTCGCGATGTTGGTGTCTGGCGCATAAGCACCACCAGACACCACCAGACCATAGCCAGGGGTAAGATGATGTCGACGTAGTCGGAGATATGCCACCACTGAACGCATAGCGGCCATACGCGCATGCTGACGTGCGGTGGACATGGGTGCAGACCGCAGGCTGCAGAATTCTGCGAGTGAAAGATAGGGTTTCAAGGCGAAACTCCAACTTTTCGTAAAATTGACAATTTCAAGTGATGAAAAGGTCAAATTGGGGTAGATTTTGACGTTGAAAACGGCGGTCGCGTCAGAAACGTCGTGCGGTAAGCCAATTTTGATGCAGTTGAGGTGCTGCTGGCCAGAGTGTAAAGTAGGATTACGTGATACGTTGTCCGCGACACTGAACACGTGTCGAAAAAAAATGAAGAAGCGAATGCCGCTCAAAGCCCGCCGTAGAAGTCAAGCATGTGGTGAATTCTACTCGAACAAGATGTGGCTTGACGCGCTCAAGGTCGTCGTCAAAGCAAAACGTCGCTGATGTCGCGATGTCGTCGTTGGACGTGCAGATGCCGCACGCGAAGTCCGGGAACTGGTTCCGTTCCGGGGAGACGACCGGTGCTTCTGGAGACACGCGGAGTCAGATGCGTCGGTGAGCAATGCGCTCAGCCGGGTGTGAGTAGCTTGATCCGCTACGATAACCGCTGGTTCCGCGGGATCAAAGTAAGAAGAAATCTGAAACCACCACTGAACAGTGGTGAGGCCATAACCTGATGGGAACGGAGATATATATATATGATAATGTAACTTATATATATCGATCACGGTCCCCGAACGAACGAAGCTGGACAGCGGAGGTCCCGGAGCAACAACAAACTAAGATGAGATAATAAAATACTTAGGTTGTTTTATTATCGCAGAGCGAAACGAACACACGGACAGGCAAGATGCAAGTGACACCACAGGGCGAGGGGTGACACAGGAAGAGACAGTCACCCCCAATTTATGGGGGGGCAAAAGTCTGTCTCCCCGTGACATGGGCAGCACACCGCCAAAGGCTGCAGCGCAACGTTGCATGGGCAGCGCGCCGCCAAGGGCTGCAGCTCAGCGCTAAATGCGCAGCGCGCCGCCAAGGGCTGCAGCGCAACGCTGCATGCGCAGCGCGCCGCCAAGGGCTGCAGCTCAGCGCTGCATGGGCAGCACACCGCCAAGGGCTGCATGGGCAACACACCGCCAAGGGCTGCCGCGCAACGCTGCATGCGCATTGCGCCGCCAAGGGCTGCGCTGGGTAACGGTGCATGCGCAGTATGTGCCGCCGGTGGCTATCGGGGAACGGCTGATGGGCGCTCGCGCCGCCAAGGGTCGGCAACCGCAACGTTGCATGGCAGCGCACACCGCCAAGGGTCAGCAAAGGCAACGTTGCATGGGCAGCACACCGCCGAGGGCTGCAGCGCAACGTTGCATGCGCAGCGCGCCGCCAAGGGCTGCCGCTCAGCGCTGCATGGGCAGCACACCGCCAAGGGCTGCAGCGCAACGTTGCATGGGGGGCAGCACACCGCCAAGGGCTGCAGCGCAACGTTGCATGGGCAGCACACCGCCAAGAACTGCCGCGCAACGTTACATATGCAGCGCGCCGCCAAGGGAAGCAGCTCAGCGCTGCATGGGCAGCACACCGCCAAGGGCTGCAGCGCAACGTTGCATGGGCACGCAAGGATAGGTATCGATATTCGATAGTTGCGATAGTATCGATTAATCGATATATTGTTATTTATCGATAGGAAATTTATGCCTATCGAAATTGATCGATAAGTACGATAGGTTATTCAGTATTGTTCGATATCCTTTGCGAACTATCGAAATTGATCGATACCTGGAATGTACCTATCGAAATCGATCGATCATTCAAAATCGAGGTGCACTGATTGGCTATTATCGATTAATCGATCAATCGAAATCCTGAAATTCCCTAATCTGAGCTTGGCATTGGCTGTTGACTTGTTATGATGGGAAACGAGATTGATACCTGATTGGACGATTAGTCGATTACGACATAGGAGACGAGATCAAAATCAGGAGTCGGAATCTCCGATCGCCCACACACTTTTAATGTTGACCGGATCCATACAATACTTTAACCGATCACAAAAATGGGTAAGCGTGGCGCAGGCAGTCGTGTGCACAAGGGCAAAAAGCGCGACAAGGTAAAGGGTCTGTTAAGCGAACCCCGCTCCATTCGTTTGATGCTGCTGGCAATGATGACAGGGAGTACTTCGTTGAGAAGATACTCGCTACCCGCACGAGTTTCGGTGTGCAACAGTGGTTGATTAGGTGGGAAGATTCGTGACTGGAGACTCCGATACGTGGGAGCCCTTAGAGATTTTACCCGGCCACGAAGGGATTATCGAGCAGTTCCGCTGGTAGTTCGGAGAGAATTCAGAGCGATGAAGCGAAGAGAGCCGCTGAGGCAAAGCGAAAAAGGCAGGGAAAAAGTGAGGTTGATGAAGGTACGTGTCTACACAAGTGGTTGACTTCCTTCTAAGATGTGTGATACGGCTGTAGATACAAGCGCCGTGAATATATTATCAATATACAAAAGAAACACTGCAAAGTTGGACAGCAATGCAGGTGAACGGATGAGCGGGTTTGTGAGTGCAGTCTCTGTAAGAGGATCTGCTGAAGCACAACGCTTCCTCACTTTTATACCTACGTCACCCATCATCTTATATGGTACCGCCATTGGGTTGTGAACCCGAGACGTAGGTTGAACGACCAGCATGGTAGTAACGACTAGTTCGTTCATGCTGCACATGCGAGTTCTGCGCATGCTGAAAGCTAAAGATGGTTCTTGGTTTGTTTCCAAGATGTATCTTTACTTTGCCATCTTCGAGTTCAATCATACGAACTCTCGATGACAGGGATGACTGATGATATGACATAATCATCTGGCGACATGTACAGTCATCGTCGACCGTACTGACGACTGTCATAAATGTATGACGCGACTCGACCTGTACAGTCATGATCGACCATACTGTCGACTGTCATAATAATATATGACATGACCGACTGTCATAATAATATATGACATGACATGACATGACATGGTATGACATGTATGGCAGGTATGACACGTATGACATGTATGACACATATGTCATCGGTCATAACCCTGACAGATCTCCCCTCTTAAGAGAGTTGTGACCTCACAACGGGCATACCTTTGTATATGTCTTTGATGTCTTTGTTGTTGTCGCTTCTTGCTGGTACCAGTCTTCTTACACCGATTTGAGGCGTCCCTCATGGTGTTTTTAGGTTATTGGGGGGAACTGAGTCCACTTTAGTCCCTCACCTTAGGCATTTAGCCATACAGTCCTTAGGATGTAGCCCACCTTTCCGGAAATCGTATCGTTGAGTGACGTTCCAAGGTTCAATGAAGAGCGTTTTCGCGATACAATCCTACGCTGGATTACTGATTGATCCACACGTTATCATGTATGTGCTAGACGATTCAAAGCATCCGAAGTCTACGTTACGGATTATTTGCGCTAGCCGTCGTTCTTTGCGAACGATGATCCCACGATTTGACGATTTATAATCGCACGATTCTCGGCCTTATATATATGTTATGTTAGGGATCCCGAGCAGTCATCAGATGTTGGTGCGTCATCGAAGCTGCCGAATCGCGATCCGTAATTATATCAGAAACTGAATGAGTACCACTGAATGCGGGTCGATGTCATCATCAACCCGCGTAGCTCAGTTGGTAGAGCGACTGTGATTCAATCAGGAGGTCATGGGTTCGAGTCCCGTCGCGGATATCATTTTCGCCGCGATGGATTACGCTCGACCCATCTCAAACAGTGAAAAATCCCATCACTATTTATAGAGCCCTAAGATTGGTATTCTCGTAAACGGCTCGCAGATTCGGGGTCAGATGTAACAGCATAAGGCACATGATGTGACCTACGCTAAGATCGCGTATGCTCGGGCACGGTGATGTGACCTGCGCTACGATCGCGTATGCATGGGCACGATGTGACCCGCGCTGATGACGTGGATGGGCTGCATCCCAAGAACTGCAATTCGGCTCATAGTAAGCTGCCACGACATCACATCGACCGAACTGTGATACGAACTGGAACACGAATCGTCAGGTGACGATCTGATTTCAAGTGGGGAGATATGTTAGGGATCGCGAGCAGTCATCAGATTTTGGTGCGTCATCGAAGCTGCCGAATCGCGATCCGTAATTATATCAGAAACTGAATGAGTACCACTGAATGCGGGTCGATGTCATCATCAACCCGCGTAGCTCAGTTGGTAGAGCGACTGTGATTCAATCAGGAGGTCATGGGTTCGAGTCCCGTCGCGGATATCATTTTCGCCGCGATGGATTACGCTCGACCCATCTCAAACAGTGAAAAATCCCATCACTATTTATAGAGCCCTAAGAATGTGTCTTATGTGTGTATAATGTTCTCTGGGTCTGCTTATGTGATGATTTGTATATCCAGGCGAAGAAGATGAGTCCGGCTTTCAGAACCCCCCGGATAACTTTCGCTCTCCCTTCTTGAGACACTACAAGGTCAAGATGGACGGTCGAAAAGTCATCGAGTACAAGTGCATGCTCTATGGACCCGAGATCTGCGCAAAACCCTTCTGTGGGAACACCTCCAACCTCAGGACGCACCTCGCCCATTGCCACAAAGGTGCTTTAGTGGACATCAAGGCCACCCAGTTTTGCGAGGACTCAATAATAATAATAATAATAATGATAATAATAATAATATAATAAAACATTTACGCTAGCAAAGGGGACAAAGTCCTGAGAGTGCGGTATCCCTGCAAAGCAGGCTAGTGAAAACACCAGGGGCTACTCTCACTGCTATAGCGCGCCCACAAAGGGGCTCAGCCCACTTATCAGCAGGGTGACATCTAGAGAAAAAGCTAAGTGCTAGGCAAAAAACTCTAGAAGATGGAGAAGCAGCCATGGCCGGGTGAGTGGAGGGGTGGGGAATCTGGCGGTGGGGAGAGAAGTCGGAGAATTAAGGGGGTTTTTGGAGACGTTGAGGAAGGGGGTCGGGGTGGGGGGAGAGGGTGGGTGGCAGGGGAGGGGAGGGGGGGACGGCCCCTCCCCTTGGGGACACGGGACCATCTTTTATTGCAAATTGTTGAGAATTATTGCAGGAGGGTTTGAAGAAAGTCGTTTGATTGTTGCACAGCTTCTGTTTCTGTCATGGCTTCACTGCTCGAGATGTCAACTGTATGCGGGTCAGTGTTTAAGGTGGTGGTGGTGTTTAACAGAAACACGTCTCGCCTATTTTTGGTGTGTTGTCTACAAATTCTTGATAGTTTTTTAAGAAGAGGTTTAATCTTGCCACGGGGAACACCTATAGTGTTGAGGACAGTACCAAAAAGAGGAGGGAGGTATCCCATGAGTGTGAGAACTTTGGGTCATTTAACGGTGTTTATGAAGGGCTTGGAATTTGCGTTGGTGATTGTCGTGTCGTGGTGACCACCATAATAAGGCTCAATATCACTCTGATGATAAGGAGGGTCTTGAGTGGGCCATGGGCACGCAAAGCGAAGAAGGAAGCACTTTGACGCTTTCGTTCAGAACTTCATCCCAAATATCGGAGCTGACTCCTGTGTATTCTAGTCTCTTCTTCGTGACTCTGGACTTAGGAAGGACTCAACGGCAGATGCAGGAAATATGCAACCACAACTGGAGTTGAACGTGCCTTTTCTAAAGTCACGTTCATGCACTCTGACTTGCGAACAAAGTTGAAGGAGGGTACAACCAAGCACAACATCATGGCAAGTATGAACGCTGTAGAGTTTGATTAAGAAATTGTGGTATCGATATTCTGCAATTTTACCCTGAAAGCTTGCATAGTGTGTAGTATCGATATATCGATATATCGATAATCACTTTACGAAACTTATTTATCGATTAGCTTAGTAGAGCTATTCATATCGATCGATGTGTGATGTCAAACTATTGTTATTTATCGATATGTTAGCTCACTTATCGTTATTTATTGGTATTCCCGAGGACTTATCGTTATTGATCGATAATTAGACGAGACCTACTATCGAAAACTATCGATACGACCGAAAACTTTCGATACCTATCTGGTAGATATATGGTTCGTCGGTAATATATATCTAACTGAGAGATAAACCCTGAGTTAAGGGTACGGAATCAGAACGGTAAAAGTGTGATAGATAAATCAGAGGCATACATAAATACCTAACGGGTGTTTCCCGTCTACTGGTGACGGTCACCCAGCCTACCATAGGAAGTGGCATGTGACAGTTTTGAGTGTCACAGTGTCAAATCCAGCACACCACCTAGGGTGGTGACCGTAGCTAGTAGCGAAACGAAGCAACAAACTCCCTACTCAACTTCAGGAGGAAACTGTAGCATAACTGGGGCCTGTACTCTTGGTCAGGGCGGTCCCAGTTCACAGCAAAGATTGTCAGATACTGCTGTTAATTTGCCAAAACCCTAAACACAGCTCAAATTCAGAGAGCTCTTCTGCACATCTAGGAAGCTACACCATAGTTAACCTCTAGGCAGGCACGGTGTGATCAATCTCAGCCACTAGAGGTCTTCGGAGCTGGCGGTCCGGCTCGGGGCAGCGTGATTGTGAAGCAGTTGCCGGCCCCAGGGGCCGGTGGTGAATCATCCGTAGAAGAAATTGACGAATCCTCGATCACAGGAAGCTGCACCGCACCGGGGTGCTGCCAAGTGCTGCCCGACGGTGGGGCCTCGTCATCTGAAGACGATGCCGGCGACAGCGGAGGACCGTCCTCAAACAACTCGGCAGGCGGCGGCGGCCCGGGATGCCACGGCACCGGAGCCATATAGAGGCCCTGCCGTCTCTGCTCACGCCGGTGGCGACGAGGTGGAATAGCACACGGCATGTCATGAACCATTTCAGTTGGCGAAGCCTCCGTGGCCGGGACTGCTGAGGCAGTCCACGTAGCACCACCGACCGGTGGACCCGTGCATGTGCGTGCACCGGCACCACCGACACCGGCAACGGCGTGCGGCGCGGCGGTGGCACAAATTACAAAGAGTGCGCACACCAAGGAGGAAGTGAGGAGAGACCTCGCGAACCCCGGAACGCCGTTCCCGCAGCCGTACCGTGGCCGCGGCAGTGCCACCGGGTCGTCGTCGTCATCGTCGCTCGTGGCGCAAGTCGCGGGCTTGTAGTCCATCACGCGTTCCGGCCCCTCAACCGCGGAGAGCAAATTCATGCTCGGGGCCGGCTCGTCGGGCACCAATGCAATCCCCGCGCTCTCAATGAAATCGGCGAACGTGCGGGTGACGGGAGGGCAGAAGGGGTTCGGCGGACCGGTCCATTCTTCCCCGTACTCAACCGACGCGGGCGGGGAGTGTGCGGGCGGCTCCGACACCACCGGCAAGTCGGCAGTGAAGGTGTTGACGTTGAATGTCGAATCTCCTGCCGCGCGCGCCAACTCGGAGAACTCGGTGACGGCGGACACGAGGGCCTCACCGTCCTCCTCGCAGAACGAGCACGCGGAGAGGTCGGCGAAGATGTCCGGCTTCCCACCCGCGAGCATGCAAAGGGCGTCGAACTCCTCGGCGTCGTCGTGGTCGATGGCATGTTGAAATTTTGCGGCCAACACCGAGTTCTCGGCCTCCTCAGCGAAAGCGTAGGCCGAGAGCCCGGTCCGGCCCCCGTTCGGGCAGTCCCGATGCCAATGCCGCGCCTTGCCCTTCGCGCACACCTGATTTTGGCAGTACGGCACGGTTGCACCGGTGTCGCGATGGAATGCTACAGTAGAAACTTTATTGTTTTTTATTGTTTTTCGTGCAAGTGAAAAACTAATTGAAATGTAAAACTTTTTGGGACACATCAATTATATATTTTTGAAATTTATCCTTATCTTTATGTTTGAGCTCCGCCATTTCAATTATTTAGATTCGAACTTTATTATTATCTTTGTAAGCCTTGAAATGCGGTTACCGCGTTAAATATTGTGGTGTTTGTTTGTCTTGATCGGCCCTTGCTTGTCCGGATAAAACAAACTGCCTCATCGGCAACTCTATAACGATCAAATCTAAAATTGGTCGATATAATCGTTATAGAATTATTAGTCGATAGCGGCCCCGAAATTCCTGCATTGATATCTTGGAGTTACTAAAACGTGCTTGATTTTTTAAGCATCACCGCCGACGTAACGGTGTGTCTGCGTTCAGGTGGATTTGCCTAGGCCCACCTTGAGCACGGCGTGGGGGCGTGGGGCCCTATACGGCTCTAATCGGTAAAAACGTACGTCGTCATCGGATTCAACATGGTCGAAAATGGTTAGAAACATACCCACCTTGTCGGGACCCTGTCGGTACATCACGCCTAAGCGGGGGATAGCGAAACGCGCGTGCCTGGCCGGAGCCCGCGCACAGAGCCGTATATGCGTGCAAGATATTTCGAAAATGGCGCTTGCAACAATCTTTTAGCGTGTACCGAGTTTGTTTTTCGCTTTACCATTTTTTGCCCAGCCACGTCCGTCCGAGGCGCAGAATTAAATGCGTACTTTATCTCTACGTTTACCAGCTGTGAAAAGACGAGATCCATTATTTAATTTTTGGCTTATCTTTTATCTTTTCACGCCAACCTGTCATGTTTCAATAATTGATTCGAAATTTATCTTTACAACGATTTTTTAAAGAAATTCATTATATAATTAAAAAAGTAATAGAGTTTCTACTGTACCTTCTTGGAGATGGACTGCGACCAATTCCCCCCTTTGGGGAGGGGCGAGGCCGCGAAACGCGTCTTAACGCGGCGGTCCGGCTTGTCCGCGCGAGGAGTAAATCCCCGCGGAGCCGGCCCGGACTCGGCGGTGTCGAGGAATGCGGCCAATTGACGCTTCAAGTCGAGGACCATCGTCCTCAAGTCTGCGAGCTCACCGGGTCCACCGGAGTCATCGGCGGCCCCCTCCATGAAATGCGTGCCGTGGGAGTAGCGGTGTGCGGACGCCGTGGCGGTGCCCGCCCGCACGTGCTCGGAGTAGCATTCACGCACCCATTGTTGAATCGTGAGTAGGTCGTGAGCGGCCCGTTGATCGTGGAGGAGCAACCGTGACACCACCGGTTGGTAGAAGACGGTGTCGAGGGACTTGATGAACAGCGCCTTCACGTCCTCATCGTGGAGTGTCGCCCGCGTTCTCGCAGCCTTCAAAGCGGCGTTGAAGTCGCTGATCTTGTCATGCGGGTCCACGCCCGCAGAGATGCGGATGCTCAACATGTCCGCTTGACCCTGAAAGGGGTCACCCGCCGGGATCACGCGGCGGGCAAACTCAAGCAGCACCCGCTTACCGTCATTCGGGAACGTGGAGTGCGAGGAGTCCATCCAGTCCGCCGCTGGCGACGCGGGGTCAACCATGAGCTCGAGCGTGGAGAACAATAAGGCGTTGGCCTCTACGCGGACGGGGAGGGTAGCATCGTCCAGTAGGAAAAGGGGTGCGAAACCAATGTCCTCCGTGACAAATGCTGTCTGCAGCGCAGAGACCATCTTGGCGAAGAGCGCGGACGCGTGGCACTCAGTCCCGGAAAATCACCCGTTCTTGTCCTCGAATAACTTTTGGCGAACGGACTTGGAGACTTTCATGTCGAAGTGCTCCCGTTGAAGCGTACGCACCGAGGCCAGGAACGCAGCACCTGCTGAATTGGCAGCCGGCTGAGCTGCCGGCGGTGTGGCTGGAGTGTTGGCGTGTCTCGCGGCTGCTGAATCAAAAATCGTGGCTAGTGCGCGCCGGCGATTCGCCATGCTAGCGGTGGCTCGAGTAGAAGCAACCATCTTTAGAAGGACTGAAGGGGCGGAGTGAGGCAACGGAACGCGAGATGTGCGGCAGTTTCGGGCGGCCAAGAAACGCGCGGGTCGCCGATACGGCAGCCGTGAGAGACCAAATAATTCCGGGAAGTCGTGTGGTAGCGGCGGCCAATACGCAACGGTGTGGGATCCAACCAGAAAACGTAAACCAATCCAACGTTAAGACCCGTAGAAAATCGTTCTCCAACCGGTGCGGCGTGCCGTAAATCAACCCATAAAATTTAGGCCATACCCGTGACTGCCGGCACTCTCACGCGCGGAGCGCCTCACCCCATCCCAGGCGTCCGAGCTTAGCCACTCATGGTGGCAATCTCGCAGTGGCTAAATAAAGCGCAAGTGGGGCCAAACCTGGTAGATATATGGTTCGTCGGTAATATATATCTAACTGAGAGATAAACCCTGAGTTAAGGGTTACGGAATCAGAACGGTAAAAGTGTGATAGATAAATCAGAGGCATACATAAATACCTAACGGGTGTTTCCCGTCAACTGGTGACGGTCACCCAGCCTACCATAGGAAGTGGCATGTGACAGTTTTGAGTGTCGCAGTGTCAAATCCAGCACTATCCTTGATGGGCAGCACACCGCCAAGGGCTGCAGCGCAACGTCGCATGTGCAGCGCGCCGCCAAGGGCTGCAGCTCAGCGCTGCATGGGCAGCACACCGCCAAGGTTGCAGCCAACGTTACATGCGCAGCGCGCCGCCAAGGCGGCCACGCATGGGCAACACGCCAAAGGTGCAGCGCAACGTCGCATGGGCAGCACACCGCCGAGGGCTGCAGCGCAACGTCGCATGCGCAGCGCGCCGCCAAGGGCTGCAGCGCAACGTTGCATGGGCAGCACGCCGCCAAGGGCTAGCCATGATTATCAGCATGGGTGAGAGTTGTGGATTTGCGTGATGTTTATTCAGGTGGCAGTTTTGGTATTTGGGCGAGTTTGTTTGCTAGCTGTGCCTTGACCTTTTAATTGTGGGATGTGGACCTTACAATAAAGTGGTTGGTACCACTTTATACATACATTTCGTGTCACGGTAACATGTTGCAACGTCGTGTAACATGCGGTAAACTTTTGTCCGGGATAAAGGATACTGCATAACATTAGGGCATGCCTCAATATGCATCAGCATGTGCTCACACACGACAACGTTCTTTACGCAAGTACAAGTGATGTGTGAACATTTATCTCTGTATGGACATGATACGACGTGAATATAATATGCGATGCCGGTATCTAATAATATACTTCTTCGAAAATACGCGAACGAGAACCAAACCTAGAAAACTCTATACCGTAGTTTGGAGTTGATAAAGCAATGGATAGCGATGCCGTGGTGGAACTCACAATTGGAGATATAAGTTTCCAGCACTCGTCAAGTAGGCGTCATAAATAAACTAAAAGGCTCCATTACTGGATACTGTCGTTTTCCTCTAAGTTAAACTCGGAGAGTTACGGTAGCTTCGTGTTTTAGGTGACAGGACCTCAGGTTGCCATGTGTCGATGACGTTTTTGCAAGTTCGCCGGCTCGTACCGAGAGGTGCCTTCACGGAGTGCGTCACTATGTGTCATTACGATGAAAGTCGATGACGACGTGACTGCGTCTCAAGTAATGTGCCAGTGTGACAGTCTGCTCCTCAGGATCAGTCCGTATATGCCACATAATCCTCTCCCCATAGCACTCAATCTATGATGAAAATCTCACAACAGTTCGGTATTGGTTTCAGTAAGGTGCAGAGAGTCAGCACACCTGCGGGGACATCAAACGAAATGTGGTAATGGGTAGATCTTCAAGCGTCCTTCGGGCGTCCAAAACCACGTTCGCTGTTGCGAGCTCGGGCGCCTTGTTTGCTCGCCTTCTTGCTTTGTTTTGTTTGTTCCCGACGTATAGAGATAGGCGTATCGGGCGATATCGTAGTTGCCTCGTTGCCACCTCTACTCAACCAATAATCCTCGCCATAAGAAACGAGCACCTCTTCGCCTGAGAGAATTTCACGAGTAGCAATAGTTGCTATATGGCAGCCTTCAAGTCCGACGTGATAAGCATTGGCTCTGGCCTCTGAGGAGTGTGTGTATGCCTCGCAATCAGCGCCTGTGAGACACGAGGCGCCATCATTGCACATATGCCCAATATACGCGGTGTCATCTAGACATTCAGGATCGCCAACCAAGCTTGTAGTGACGTTCGCTTTCTGCTCAAAACTCCGCGCCTCTTCCCCGAGAATCCGGCGACTGTCGCGTCGTTCCTCGGGCACGTGTGCGCCAAAGATCACAGTCACATCTCGGCTAGGAGATCTGTCTGCATCATCCCAGATAAGTAAAGAGTCGCCCGGATAAAAGGTGATTAGCTCGTTCTCGGCGAGGTCCCGAGTGGCAAACACGCCTGATCCGTGCAAGGAGCTGTCTTTGATTTCGACTCGGGAGAGTTGCAGGTCGTCTAGCCTTGTGCACAACAAGTTCCGACAGACTATAGACTGATCCACGTCCCCACTTTTGCGATAATGATCGCGCACTTCTGAGAACCGCTTCTGCATCTCCGCTAGCGTGAGGTCGTCTGCTCTCGGTCCTCCCTTGCCGAGAGACATCACGCGCGTTAGTTGACGACCGGGGCAGGTCACCGATACGGCCGGGCGAAATGCCAATGCAAGTGAACCTGCGACCATTTTTAAAAGCCAGCAACGAATAATAACGGCGACTATACGAGTTTCACTGCCGTATGCCAGGTATGAGCTATATCCTTTACTTAAAACGCTGGTACAGTCACAGGAACTATCGCAATCAGTCTTGGCGCTGACGAGATCCACACGACAGATATGCGTCACATACTTGTAGCGACGCGTATTCGGTACCTCTTGGGATTTGGAACTTGCGGTGTCACACGACAGTGACAGCAGGGCTATGTAAACAAGATATTTTTATGGCAAAGCTATCCGTGGGCAGTCTGAGTCTCCCCACACCTACTGTAGTACTCTTGTTCCCAGAGTTTCTCCGAGCGCGGCCGCTGCGCGGCCTGCGACACGCGAGGGTCGGCGTTACAGTTGATGGAAGAGGCTCGGAGAAACTCTTATGGACCCCACAGAGTTACAAACCCTAAATGTCTATTTTCGTCCATAAGCTCTGGGGACAAGAGTACCTACTGTAGGGATATTGTGACAAACATGCGAAACCTCCCTGATTTATACCCTTAACCCTAGATGGCATTGAGGATTGTGGATTATCCGTGTCCATCCGCATCGCATGTCCGTGTCGTTTTATAGTTTTAAGTTTACATCCACGAACCTGCAAAGGTTCTTATTAATTTATTTATTTTATATTTATTTATTTGCTTGTATGGGAGGTCTATGGCAGAGGTCTGGTCTATGGCAGGGCCCTTCACAGGTACTAAAATACTCGGGTACTTTTGCCAGGTACAGGTACAAGGTAGTACCTTGTACCTGTACCTGTACCTGATTGGATGTACCTGTACCTGTACCTGTGCCCGATTTTCAGAAATGAAAGTACCTGGTACCTTACCTGAGGGCTAGGATTTTGCCAGGTACTACCTTTGTAAATCAGGTACAATTCAGGTACTTATGTAATTATGGCATTACAGCATTACAGTAGTCGATTACTCGATTACATGGTTGCTTGGCAAAAACCCAAAAAACGTAAAAACCGGCCTGCGTGGCAACTGTCAATTGTCAAAGGGTATAATACTTTATTATTATTATATTAGGAATAATACCTCACAACCTGGTGTGAATATCTGAATAATATATATCGGTTTGCTGTGTAGAATGTACGTATATACCTCTGCTCCTTATGATTTGGAACCTGGCCAAATTACCTTACTTACCTTACCTTACTTAATCAGCAGCAGCAAAGCGCGAATCCCAACGGGCGACACAGACGAACTTCCGATCTCACGATCGCCAGACGCTAACGATGACAGTGCCACTGCAGTCGCGTACATTCACCGCGACGCCACCCACGCGTTATGGCATGGCATGTTGGGACGCAAAAAGCGAAGCACTGTCGCGCACATGATCTTACGGTCAGATGGCCTAGTGGAGATCTCTTTTTGAGATCCGGATAGTGGAGATCGTGCTGGACTTCGGGTTTAGGCTTAGTTATTATGGGCTCTGACTAGCCCCTAGCCTGACCCTGCTTCCGTTTCGTGTCCGTGACTTCCTAGCACTGTACTGTACAGTAGTACAGTACAGTAGTACAGTCATCGTTACTGTCTGGGTTTCCGAGAGCATAAAGCTCCGGCCAGACACAAGTTATGTGATTATTTCAGTTTCATGCTTAGCAAGCTTAGCCGGACAGCGTATCTGTCTTCCTCGCAGGTTATAGGCCGCACCGGCTTTCCGGTGATTCTGATGATGGCACAGCGCCTTGCTGTTGCCATGTTCGGCTAAGTAGGACGTAGGAGGGGTTGAGCGCCCACTTGGGCGGTGGTGAATTGCCCTTACAGTATGGCCTTTTAGCTTGGCAGTGATGGCGGCACGCGTTGTGCTCGCCTTCGCTGCACAGGAGATCAGTTTGTGACGGGTTATTTTATTTTACGAGAAGCATCGTCGCAGCGAGAGTTGATCCGTTTCGTGCGCCGCTGGCTCCGGCGAGGTCGTTCCACACGTCACTGATTTTGGCCGCTCTCATGGTATCGCTTACGACCTGTAAATTTTGATCTTTCGGCTGAGACTTCTACAAGCTGTCTGGCCGCTGTAAGCGTTCTTCCACCATCTCCCTGTTTAGCTCAGCCTTCTCCCCTGTCTTTCACTATCATGGTTATCACGACGAACAACTTGACGCGGTCTCGCGTCCGTAGATTAGAGACTATTTTCGATGATGTGGGTGCGCAACATGCTGCGACTCCGCACACGCCGCAGCTGCCAGCCCCGACCACCGCAGCTGCGAGGGAAATTTTGGACAAATGTAAGCAGCTAGCTCGTGAGAATTTCGACAGGAAGGTTGCAAAAACCGTTGCCACGAAGATCCTTGGGGACAAATCAGAGCGCTTCGCTGGCACAGAGACCGACGCAGTTGACATTTTTTCACAATTGATGCATGAGCTGCGCACACAGTTTTTGTTACAGTCGCAGGCGTTTGCTCCCCTGTTTGAATTGACTGACATGGCAGTTGAGGCTAGGCATGAAGCGAATGAGCTGTTGCTCTCGGCTCTGACATTTCTGGCTCGCCCTGGCTCACCTGCCCGTGACTGGCTTGAGGCCTCTGGGTCAAGGTTAGGTATCGAAATCGTGAAGCGGTATTGATTAGATTTCGATAACTGAATTTTCATATCAATCGATATCGACATGGTTCGAACGTGACCGATCAATAACAATATTCATTGAGTGAAATCGATCAATAACAATATATGTGCTGGAATCTGTATAGGCAGCCCTGACTGGGAGTCCCGGTGCAGGCCCCTATGACAGACCCCTAGGACCAACACTGGACCGCTGACTGATCTATAGGTTCGTGCCGTGACACACGCTGTGTCACAGGTAGGCTAGTATCCGAGACCGTTGAGAGACCGTTCCGGGTATATCTAGCTTAGGGTTTATTATCTTATGAGAGTTTTATCCACACAGTTCGGGACCCTCTGATATCTAGTGAACTAGGATATTCCGGTAGGTCGTGGCCCCATCCACGCTTTATTCCACTTGCTAGTTTGGCCATGATTGGCTAAACGGCCGCTCGGAGAGGTGGTGCGCGTTTGCGCGTTTGGGCATTAGTGGAGATTTTGAGATGAGCGGCTTGCGGTGAGCGACTTGAGCCGCAGCTATGGGGTGCCGGCTTGGATTGGGTTTCGTCGTCGCAATGTCCATTATCCACGGTTTTCTGCTCGCTCTGATCCTGCCCGCTACCGTATTTTGGGCTGGTGACCTAGGCACCTTTGACTTCGACGACATCTTCCTTCGCCCCTCGCTAGCATGGCCCGACCGCTCTTTCCGTGTCTGTGACGTCACATTTTCTCCGCGACCCTACCCAAACGTGCTGCAGCGTACCGCCTCCCCTCAGGCTTATCTAGAGATGGGAATCACAACGAGATCCAAGAAGTCCCTCACGAGGGACAGCGACATCGACGCCTCTCTGAGGTTGATCGACGGGGTACGGAACACGCCGACGGCAGCTACGCCTTCAGTTCCTACCCCCAACCCTGCATCGAACGAGGACGCGGACGTGGCCGTCAGACGTTACTTGCAGGAGCAATCCAAGTTGGTGGACGAGGTCTACAAAGCGCGTCTCCATCGGGCTTGGGCCAAGAGTATCCGTGAGGATATTCTTGGTGACAAGAAACATCATTTTCGCGGTACGGACGACGCTGGCCTTCTGTCCGACCTGGTGGTGCAGCTGCGTGCGGAGTTTCAGTCGGCTGGTCTGGAGCTGCGTGCCTTTGACCTCGACGACCCTCTGGCACCCGTGGTCAACAGGGTGAATGGGCTTCTCTACGACGTTCTTGCCCTGGTGATTGAGAAGCACAGCAACGCGTTCGTCTGGCTCACTGGTACGGATTCTTCGACTGACCGAGATGGACGGCGAGCTCTCATCGACGTGATCAAGGGCTGTGTGCCGGTGGCACTACGGGAGTCGCAGCAGGAGGAGCACGCCGCGTTACGTTATCCCGCAAACGTTGACCCGCAGCCGATCTTGGCTAAGGAACAGCGTTTGGTGCGGGATAACAGGGCGTCTGACTGGACACCGACGGAGGCTACCAGAAAATTGAGCCTCTACACCCGCCTCGACCCGACCTTCTACGCTGCGGTGAAGGTCCGCTATCCCATGACCGCTGACTTGGCTCATGTGTCGCTGGGTTCGCTCCGTTCCATGGTTGTGGAGATCTACCAGGCTTGGGCACAGATGGGCGGGGGGAAGACGGCTTCTGGCGCGGACGGCATCTCCGCGCACCTGTCTAGCAGCGAGTACGACGCACTGCTGCGGAAGATCACGGAGCTGCAGGAGCTCGTACAACGGCAGCAAGGTGAGGCCGCTCCGGTTGTGCGGCAACAACGGGAGCGGGTGCAGCAGCGGCAGCAGCAGCAGCGGGGGCAGCAGCCGCGAGGATTCCGTGTGGGGACCCACAAGGCCCCACCGGTGGGATTCGACCGCGACGATCAACGGGCCAAGCCGTTCTGCGGTAGGTGCAAGAAGGCGGGAAAAGGTGAGGCGTATCACTTTTACCGCGACTGCCCGTTGGGCGGGCGCCAACACCCGCCCACCTCTGCCGCGGCATTTTGCGTTCCCATCGACGAGGAAGACGCAGAGGGGGTGCACGCACTCGCCATGTGTGCGTTGTTCCAGCAGGCGGCGGATGACGGGGCGGAGTCCTTCGCGCGTGCGGCAGCCGCGTACGGGCCGCCCGCTGTGCTTTGTGCGGGAGCGGTCGGCGGCATTGACGTGTCCGCCTACGGCTTCACCGTGGAGCGGCAGCCGGATTCCGAGGGAGACGACATTCTCCGCAGGCTCGACGATCTTGCCGCGGAGGTTCACTCCGCGGCCAACCCGCAGGTGCATTACACTCACGCATCTTTCCCGCCTCCTGCCGGTAACGGGCAGGGGGCTTCGGCTCTGGTGTGCGTGCCCGCCGCAGCGGTGGCCACACCGGAGGAGCAGGTTCCGGCAGGTGGTGCGGCGGCATCGGCATCCGCCGTGCCGGCCCCTGCTATGCCTGTCTCGCAGGGAGAAGATGTGTAAGCCCGCGCCACTTCAATCGGCGCGGGTGACCACCACAGCGGACGCGGACGGTGAGTTCGCTGGGTTCGTTCAGACCGTGAACCACGCCGCCATCGGACAGGTTGATCTCACGGGGTACGACACGGACGATTACGAGGACCTCGCTGACGGCAGCTTCGTCGTGAAGCCGCGGGCCTCGGCCATCTCGGCAAATCACTCGTCGACGCCCGCAGCCCAAGCACCTCACTCTGGTGGTGCTCTGGAGGATTGGCGTGAGGGTGCTCCCCGCAGCTACGGCTGTGGAAAGCCTCCGTGGGGCTTCCCCGCCCACGCGGGCTTGTGGGGGATGCCCTTCCTTCTCTCTTTCATTCTCTTGATTTCTGTCGTGGGAGTGGTAGCTGCCACCTATACGGTGGCCAACGACATCGACCCTGTGCAGGTATCGGGTCGGGCTGCGCGGCAGCCTGTGCTGTGCAGGAGCGAGGAGTCACCGCTTGACACGGTGCCATGTGCCATCCCGCCTCGTCGCCACCGGCGGGTGCAGCGGCGGCAGGGCCTCTACATGGCTCCGGTGCCGTGGAATCCCGGACCGCCGCCACCTGGCATCTTATTTGAGGGCGGTCCTCCGTTGTCGCCGGCATCGTCTTCAGATGACGAGGCGCCACCTTCGGGCAGCACTTGGCAGCACCCTGGTGCGGTGCAGCCTCCCGTGATCGACGATTCGACAACACCGACTCCGTCAAATTCTCTGGCGAATGATTTCTCAGTGGCCGACACCTTGCACTTTGGCAGCCCTGTGTTACTCCGCCGTGCTACTGTGGACTACCACAGTGCTCATCGTGGTGCCGGTGCTCCTCTGACCTTTGACCCCGAGTAGTTATGTTTCTGGTTCTGGCAGTACACCACTTTCATGGTGGTGTGCTGAGATGTACTTTGACCTCGACACGGTCTTCAATCTGGTTTATGCTTTTACTTTGACAACTTTGAACTCTTCAATCTGACTTGCTGACACAGTGCCTTTCAGTAGTTTGGCAGGACCTATATGCCTGTGTGTTTCTGCACTTGTGCCGGCTAGAGGGTTTCAATTTGTGTATCAGAATTGCACAGTTGAATTAGCAGTTAGGTTTGTCACCCTAGCTCCTACCCTAACTTATCTTAACATTCTGACTCTCCTAGACAGTCACCACCCACAGTGCTGGGGTGGTGTGCTGGAATCTGTATAGGCAGCCCTGACTGGGAGTCCCGGTGCAGGCCCCTATGACAGACCCCTAGGACCAACACTGGACCGCTGACTGATCTATAGGTTCGTGCTGTGACACACGCTGTGTCACAGGTAGGCTAGTATCCGAGACCGTTGCGAGACCGTTCCGGGTATATCTAGCTTAGGGTTTATTATCTTATGAGAGTTTATCCACACAGTTCGGGACCCTCTGATATCTAGTGAACTAGGATATTCCGGTAATATGCATCTTGTTATCAATCAATATCAATAAGTAACAGATGCAAATCAATAAATAACAATATTTTTGCAAAATTGAAGAATATCAATAATCAATATGATATCGACGATGCCCATGCTTGGGGATGTTTTCTCGGTAGGCTCTCGCGTTTCACCTTCAGGAAGATTGAAAGATCCTCATATCTTATCAACCACTGGATCCACACCATACGCGCATGCGAGTCGCTAGAATATCCTCCACAAAGTATGCCTTCTTATTACTGCCCGGCGCGCCAAAGGCGTGCTACTGGGTCCGTTTCGCAGTTTGCATCTCTCGAGTGACATGCCGGCACACGGTTCAGTGAAATTGTTGACGGCGTCACCGGGTATCGGTATGGAATTGTGTATAACGCAGATCATTTCCGGAATAAGCGAAATTGTATAGCACACCCCACATGACAGGGCCCATCGATCTCGCATACCACGGTCGAACTCAAGAAATCAGCCTATGGCATTCGCAAAACTCAACGGCGCAAGAGCGATATGGGCCCTGATATTGATATATCAATATCGTTATTCCAAGATTGATATCTGAATTCACGTTTCAACATTGATCGATATCGATATCGCGAATTTCATATCAATCAATACCAATATCCGCCTGCACGGATCGACCAATTTCAATATTCGCCCCCCTTGATCAATCAATATCCAATATTTCAATATCGGTGAATTCGTCATCAATCAATAACAATATTTCAATATATCAATATATCGAAAATATTGAATATCGATACCTAACCTTGCTCTGGGTCTGACGTTCCTGGAGATGGCAAGCGCGCTGCCCTTGAGGTAGTGCGCATGCTCCAGGAACGCTCAGAGCCCTTTGACTCTTTTGAGTTGCTGCTGGCGGTCCGCATCCCCAGCAGCAAAGATCCTGACCGTGGCATCCGCGAGTTCAATGGCCTGTTGAGGGACGTTCAGCGTTCCCACAACTTGCCAGAGGACGCGGTGAAACGGCAGTTTCTCAAGGCTCTCGGCAATTCGGCTTTGTACCGTGATTTGGCTAATTCCCTGGCTCGGGCTGACCAGCGGCAAGGAGTGTCTCTCTTGACTATTCAGGCTCGTGTGCGGGAGCAATTCCGCCATGGCCTGCAAGTCTCTGACACTCCTGTTTCGGCTTTGTCATTCGGCGATGGCGCGTCTGACTTAGCTGCGGCGTTGTCCAGTCTGCAGAAGCAGCTGGAGCGCATGCAGCAAGACATTCGTGACCTGAAGCGGCAGAAGCGGGAGGGGGCACCGCCTGCGGGCAAGCACCTTACCCGCTCTGCTGCTAAGCATCATCGTGCTGGTGTTAAACCACTTGGCACCGCTCCTCTTGTCTCGTTTGACAAGAAGAGTGGTGCCTTCGTGCCCCACTGCAAGAATGCGGTGTGTGCACAAAGTGGTTTGAAGCACTGGCATGCTGAATGCCCCAACGGCGGTCTTCACTCTGCCCACTATTGTGGTGCGGTTGAAGACTACGAGTCTGACTGCTTGGCTGTTCGTTTCCAGCGTTTCTATGACGCGGGAGATGAGCACGCCTTCGAGTCGCTCTGCACGATGGAGGGTCGCCCAGAGGTGTGCGAGCTGTCGGCGCATTCCTTTGTGCCGGCTGAGCCCACATCTCTGAAGCACTTTCAGGATGCGGCGGCTTCCGCTCGGGATGCGGCGGCTGGCGATGACGGCGAGGCTCACTTTCCTCTGGCCACGTTCCACTCGGGTGCACGGGTTCGATTCCGCCACCGCCTGCGGTTCGGGATCCCTCTGCACTCGTGGCTGGTGGTGTGCCTACGGCTCATGACCCGCCAGTGGCTGTCCTGGCTCTCTCGGCTTGCATGGTTCTATCCCATCGCTCCAGCTTGGCGGCTCTGCACCGGTTCCGCTGTTTGCTGGCATGGCGATTGAGACTTCTGACATTGGCTCTGAAGACTCTGACAGTGACCAAGGCTCTGGCAATGACTCTGACGGCGGGCAACACGTGGCTTTTGACTCCTTCGGCGCTCTTGACCATGGCTCTGACAGGGGGGCATCGCCACCGGCAGCTCCGGTGTACCGTCCGCGGGCTCCGCCGAGTTTTCTGCGGTGTGCATTAATGTCTTCGGTCCTCTGCTGCTCTCTGTTGGCCAATGCTACGGCATCTCTGGTTGCCGTGGGCGGTGGTGACAGGGGCCTGGTTGAGCCCGGAGTCACCGTCCATCGGTCTACTGGAGGTTTCTTTGCTTCGGATCCGCCACTTGGCTTTCTGGACATCCGTGATTGGCCGCCCGACGATCGAGTTCTGTTTTCATCTCTTTCTTCAAAGTTCACAACACCATGGGAATCTATTTATCAGAATTCTTCAGTGGATTTATTCTCTGCTGTGGAACCACCTTGCCCACTTGGGTCTGGTGGTGCTCAATTTCAAACAGACAGTCTGCAATTCACTTCGGGATTCTTCTGTATTTGCATCCCGACCGCTGAACTCGGCTCTGCTGACCAGCCTCAAAGTGGCTGAGTTTTCTTGGCATTCATCCTGGTAGCTTGATTAGCTTTAGCCCAGTAGTGGGATGACCGGGTCAAGACCCCGGCACCCAGCTAGAAGTGATCGGTTTCCACCGAAGTGAATGTTAGGTGTTTGTTTATTGTCACGTGGCTGTATACCCTGTACCTGCCTTGCTAGGTAGTCACACCCACGGGTGGTGTGCTGGACTTCGGGTTTAGGCTTAGTTATTATGGGCTCTGACTAGCCCCTAGCCTGACCCTGCTTCCGTTTCGTGTCCGTGACTTCCTAGCACTGTACTGTACAGTAGTACAGTACAGTAGTACAGTCATCGTTACTGTCTGGGTTTCCGAGAGCATAAAGCTCCGGCCAGACACAAGTTATGTGATTATTCAGTTTCATGCTTAGCAAGCTTAGCCGGACAGCGTATCTGTCTTCCTCGCAGATCGGATCGATCCGCCTAGTATCTTGTATTATCACGGCGGGTATCGATCGATATGTGTACGTCTCCGCGTCTCCGCGTCTTGGCGTGGTCAACTTAACGGAGCAAATCGGATCGATATCGGGTAGATCACATAACTGAATAAACTGTGAATAGCTCAATAGCGGTGAATAATATATATAAGCCTGTTAGGAATAATACCTCACAACCTGGTATGAATATCTGAATAATATATATCGGTCTGCTGTGTAGAATGTACGTATATTATCTTATATTATCACGGCGGGTATCGATCGATATGTGTACAGGTACGTCTCCGCGTCTCCGCGTCTCGGCGTGGTGCCCGCATAGCGACGGCGTGTATGCACACCTCCGCGGTCACTTAATAGCGCAAAAACTAAAAAGTACCTGCAAGGTACCTGAAATTCAAAGGTAGTACCTGGTACCTTACCTGTGCACCACCCCCAAGTACCTGTACCTTACCTGTGCCTACTTGTTCCCGACCCCAAAGTACCTGTACCTGTACCTGATCCCAAACTTCCAAGGGCCCAAAGTACCTGAAGGTAAAGGTACTACCTGTGAAGGGCCCTGGTCTATGGTCTTGTATAAACGTTATTATCGTTTAGCTAACGTAAGGTGCGTCTCATGTCATGTCATGTCACCTGTCAGCTGTCACGTGCTCACGTCTGCGTGCTGCGCTGCGCTGCGTCTATTCGTCTTGTGTCTTGTGCTCTTGACCGATGCGATCGGATGGTCGCTGTTTTTCGATGTCGCGAGCAGCTCGCGATCGAAGTCTCAAGGTTTCAAAATATCAAAAACCTGGGTCGTAGGGTTTGTTCGCGACGGAGAGACGCGAAAGAGATGAATTTGAGACCATGTCCTCATGCCCTCGCACTATGTTTATTGATTCCAGGCTAAAGACTGGAACGTTCACCCTGGACTTCAAAGTCAGCGTGAAATGCGTTACACCCGAGGGCGTTTGGCATTTCCTGTGCACTTCCCACTAAAAATAGTAAGGCCGACGATACGCAGCACGAATTAAATCCCTTCAAAACCTTGGCACAGGGTGCAATCTCCCTGCAGTTGCCGGCAACTCGCTTGCATTTATAGGGGGAAACTTTATGAGGTGCGATGTTGCAACGCCGTATCCTACGAGTCATGGCGCCTGCTCTGGCGTCCCCGACAGGACGCAAAGCGGGGATGATCGCCTGCGCAACCGCACTGCTGTTCTTTGTGCTGCGCATTCAGAAGCCCGCTAATCCTGAGGTGCTCTGCAAAGACAGTCTCGACTGCGAGCTCAATGGCGTTTGCGTCAGCGGCTGGAGTGGTGCGTGGTGTAGCTGCTATCATGGATGGCGGGGATCACACTGTGAAATCCTGGACCTCCTGCCCGCTTCTGCACATTCAGGTATGCCTTCCCGATCTTGGCGTCTTTGAAAGCCTTCTGTTCGCCTTTGTACCGCATCAGGGGTGATGCCATGTCTCTCTGCTATGCTGGAAACCATGTTGCCCGCTCTGAGTGATAGAACGCCGAATGGCGATACCACGTTTCTTATGTTCGGAAGTGAGCTGATGCTGTGTGGCAATATGTCGCTCGCGATATCTCACGCAACAATTGCGGTACAACCGAGGCCGCGGTCTTTTCCAGTCGGTTTCTTAACTTGCGCAAAGCTCGAGCAGCCGTTGGTTCACGTTCAAAGGATCGTCTGACCAACAACATCTTAGTGTCACCTCGTATTTCGTTTCTTGCCTTTCGCGACCCAATGCGACTGCAACATGCAACCACGCTTGTTCTGAGTTGGACGGATCGTCCATCTCAACACTGCCTAGCATATCTCATCCTTCTTCTTAACGCGCGAAGGGTAGAGCAACGGAACTTTGCTGAAGGGCGTGAGAACAGTCAGAAAAGCCGATTGAGCGGTCCATTGCGAAACCCATTCGTTCATCCTCATGCTCGAGCTCGGAGCCCTACTTTAGCGCTAGAGTGCTAGCGTGCAACAGTCGTGCCCGGGCTGCGTCACTCCGCGACTGGAAGTACAAGGCGGAGCATGTCTTCTGGTGAAGCACGCCCTTGTGCTCTGAGACTAGCGTCATGCTCGGCCAACCAGGTTGCTTGGCGTCAAGATGCACGCACCTGAAGATTCGGTGTCTGGGTCTTGACTGTTGCTGTGTCCATCACACGACTCCGCAGGATATCGCCGGGTGTCCACGGCCTCCGGGCAGAGAGTCAGCTCCTGGGGCGGCTCCGTGTTGTTCGACGAGAGGCGCCGCTTGTGGACACTGTTTGTGTCGGAGATGACGAACTTCTGCGGCATCGCCTCGTGGAAGACCAATTCGCGCATTGTTCGTGCCACCTCTCAATCCCCTGAAGGACCTTACAGGTGCTCGCCCTTAGCCGTTGGCATCGCGCACACCTCGCCTATTCGCCCGCCTGGCGCGATAGCACAGTCGCAAACGTGCCCTGTGCGAAGGCTTTTTTCGAAACACAGGAGCTCTTCCGCTAACGTTCCTTTGCTTTATTGCTTAATCCGGCTTGCTCAGCAACCCACAATGTGCTCCCACCATGTGGAATGAAGTCAGATTAGTGGTGAGCGTTGCTATTCAGGGCAGCCCTTAGTCAGCGAGCCTCAGTTAGCGAGGGCGTGCCCGCTCCCCGGAGTGGTGCCTTGCCAAGTTGGTGCCTTGCCAGTTTTGGCGCACCACATGCGCTGACTGCCACGTGGGCCCTGAGACGGGGGAAGGGGCGGAGCGGGGTTCAGCCTCGAGGACGAGGTGGTCGGGGTGTTCTCCCACAATCCAGCTGTGGTGAAGCTCCCCCACTCCGTCTACACTGGGGGGGGCAGTCGTGGCCACGGCGGTTATGTGCTATACTTCGTCCAGGTGCGGAGCTTGCGGTGTGCTACGCGCCTGCACACTTCTGCGGCCCACACCTTTGCCTCCACACCCGTGAGGCCCGCACCCCCTCCATGCCCCCCTGCCACCCCGAGGCTCTGCCCATGCTAGGGTGCCCACGACCTGTCGGATCATGCCCATGCTCTGTTGGGTCCGCACCTCAGGTGCCCTTATGCAGTCATGCGAGAGTGGCACCCGCTCCTGAGGGCCTTTCGCGGCGCTCCCCGCTCCCCGCAGGGTCCCTCGATGCCTGCGCCCTCTTTGCCCCGGACTACTCCTGAGTGCTGCCCCTCATGTCGGTCCTTCTGTAGCTCGTTGGCTGCAGATCGTGCGGCTCTCCCGCCCCTTCTCGTGCGCTCGTCGCCGCTCTCGCCTCAAATGGCTCGCCTCAAATGGCTCGCCGGAGCGCTGACGGATTTCCCCAGCGCTTTGCAGGACTCCTCCGCGATCAATCTGGAGAGGCAAACCTGCTACAACGGAACCAGCGAGGTGCTACAACCGGGACCCTGTCGCTTCCCTCACCCTCATTTCTACGATTCTCACAACTGTGGAGGCCAACGCGGCATCCCCGCCTTTCCTCAGACTCCGCATTGGATACGGCCGTAGGGTGGAATAATCTCCTGCCTGGACCCCGCACGCCAGCCTTTTGCCTGCACCCCGCGCCAGCCTCCTGCCTGGACCCCGCACGCCAGCCTCCTGCCTGGACCCGGCACGCCAGCCTCCTGCCTGGACCCCGCACGCCAGCCTCCTGCCTGGACCCGGCACACCAGCCGCCAGCACCATGCAGGTCGGCGCAGCAAGTGTCAGCACATGAATGCGCGTCGTGAGCTCCTCGACGGATGATTATGGGGGACCGAGCAGGGAAGCGTGGATTCAACGGTGGCAGATAGCGCAGGAGTGCGCGGATGCAATGCCCTCAATATTGGGGCTCTCCCGATGTCTCTGACATCTGATGATATAGGATCACCGATCAGGGAGTGGCATCTGCGAGGAGCCTTCGATCATGGCGCAGCAGCGTGCAGATTGAGGTGGCGGACCCACCCAGCTGCTCATTCACACCAGGGGGGGGGTGTCGCGCAGGGCATTGCCATGGCCCATACGGCGCACGGCAAGGTGCCGGAGGCTCTCCCGGTCGGGGCTCACCGTTTGCATCACCGGAAGGACCCCCTGTCCAGCCAGGCACTTCGGGAGGAGGCCCGGGCCGCGGTGGAGGCCACGCGCAAGAGCCTGGTGGACATGCTCGGTCAGGTCCGTGAGAATCGTGCGACAGCCACGGCGCAATCCGTGGTGTCTGCGAAGAAGGCGGCGGCGCGTGCTGGCAGGACAGCGGAGCTCGCGGCTGGGGCCGCACAGAATGCGTCGCAGGCTGCGGAGTCCACGTCGACGACGGTGGCGGCTATGGATGCCACGGTGGACTGGGACGCAGCAGTGCATGCAAGCGTTGTAGCGGAACATGCCTCCGGCGCGAGCGAGGTGTGCATCTTCCCCCCCTGCTGCACCCCATTTTGTGGACGGAGGAGGGTGGGTCAGCCGGCGATGTGGGACCGGTCCACCGGAGGAGGGTGGGTCAGCCGGCGATGTGGGACCGGTCCACCGGAGGAGGGTGGGTCAGCCGGCGAGGTGGGACCGGTCCACCAGAGGAGGGTGGGTCAGCCGGCGATGTGGGACCGGTCCACCAGAGGAGGGTGGGTCAGCCGGCGAGGTGGGACCGGTCCACCGGAGGAGGGTGGGTCAGCCGGCGAGGTGGGACCGGTCCACCAGAGGAGCTCCCTGTCAAACCTTCTCAAGTTTCTAGGTATCCACCAAGGCGAACCTCCTGACCACGACCTCCGCAGTCCTCTCGGCTGCTGGAGCTGTCACCTCCGCCGCCATCACCGTCTCTTGCGAGCACGAGTCCCTGCGGCGCGGTTCCCTGTGGCGGCCACTCTCACATGGTGGCGATTGCGAGGAGCGCGGGCGATCAGCGGCGAGCGCTGACATCCTGCGGCGACATCCTGGTGCAGGTGGCACGGGCGGAGGCCCGGGTGGCGGCGCGGGCGGCAGCGGCGGCGGAGAGGAATGCGCTGAACGCCGCCAAGGCAGCCGCACAGCTGGACACGTACGGCGCTTCGTCTGCTGCGACGGCTGGCTGGGCGGAGGTCAGGCACACGGCAGAGGCCACTGCAGCTGCCACAGAGATGGCCTCCACGGCAGCAGAGGCGCTGAAGGCAGCCACCACAGACGCGACAGTGACCGGGCAGCTGGCTGCGGCGCGTGCGAAGCTTGCCAACCGGACTGCTGATGGCATAGCATGGCCCTTCAATCAGACTGGCGTGGCCAAAACAAATCCTTCGAGTCAAACCGCCACGGTCGCAGCCATCTCTAATCTGACTGCCGGGGTCGAAGCCATCTCTAACCAGACCCTCGGGGGCACAGCGCACCCTTCGAACGGGACCATTGCAGCTGACGCCTCCAACCGAACTTCCCAGGTATGTTCGATTGGGCCCGATGCGGTGCAGAAGATAAACGTAAGTCGCTTCGCTGCCTCGCGTTGACCTCGGGCCGCACCTCGGGAGCTCGTGTGACGCGTGCTGCTTCGATTCCACGTGTCGTGTGACGCCAGATGCCACAGAGGCGCGAGAGGTGTGAAAGCTTCGCTTCCGTTTCCCACGAAATCCGGGAATGCCTGCCAGTTTTTATATCGTAGTGTATCCGGCATGAAGGGGTAGATAGGATGCCACCAGACAGGAGTCCCCGGTACGCTCCTTGCTACGCAGTGGCAGAGGAGGCGCCTTCGCCAACCGATGGCTCTCGGTGCGGCCCAGCTCCGCGTGATCGATGGCTCTCGGTGCGGCCCAGCTCCGCGTGATCGATGGCTCTCGGTGCGGCCCAGCTCCGCGTGATCGATGGCTCTCGGTGCGGCCAGCGTGATCGATGCCCAGCTCCGCGTGATCGATGGCTCTTGGTGCGGCCCAGCTCCGCGTGATCGAGGCTCTCGGTGCGGCCCAGCTCCGCGTGATCGATGGCTCTCGATGCGGCCCAGCTCCGGCGTGATCGATGGCTCTCAGTGCGGCCCAGCTCCGCATCGATTGATTGATGGCTCTTGGTGCGGCCCAGCTCCGTGATCGATGGCTCTCGGTGGGCCCAGCTCCGCGTGATCGATGGCTCTTGGTGCGGCCCAGCTCCGCATGATCGATGGCTCTCGGTGCGGCCCAGCTCCGCGTGATCGATGGCTCTTGGTGCGGCCCAGCTCCGCGTGATCGATGGCTCTTGGTGCGGCCCAGCTCCGCATGATCGATGGCTCTCGGTGCGGCCCAGCTCCACGTGACGTGAGAGACGATGTGCATGGCAGGGTGCCAACGAGGAGCAGGAGATGGATGAGCAGGAGGAGATGGAAGCGGAATGGGAGGAGCAGGAGGACCCCATCAAGAAGCTCATCCGCGCTCGGATAGCTCCGCCTCCGATGTGAGCTGCCTGCCTGGGCCGCTCGTCGTCGATGACCCCGGGAAACACCTCAGTCTCGACCTCAGTCTCGGCGGTTGTGCGGAGGGCGTTGCTCTGGCTTCTCGCAAGGGCGATGCCGCGGGCCTCACCGTGCTCACAGCTGTGGGGCGCACGCAGGACGAAGTTCACGGAGGGCTTCGACAGCGCGCTGGGTATCGCGCAGGAGCTCGGGGTGCATGTTGGATACTTGCTGCCTCCGCCAGCATCGCCAGCGTCCCCGCCCCTCCCGGACCAGCAGCAGGCCTGTTCCTAGCCCCCCCCCTCTGTGCCGCTCCTGTGCTTCCCGCTCCAATGCAGTTCCCGGCATCTGGCCATCATATAGAAGCACCTGGAAGCACCCGGGGATGTAGATTACTGGATATCTGGCCAGATTAGAAGCAATCAGGGCCGTTGATTGCTGGATATTTGACATTTCCCTGATCATGCCGCCTTGCTACCTTGTCAGCATCCAGGTGGCAGTTCAGAGTCACATGCATATCCTCGAGTTTGGGCATGGCTGTTCCGCATTTGCCGATCAGCTGGTAGCCGGTGATGACTCAGCCGCCCCCTCCGTTGAGTTCTACTCAGACGTCATCCAAGCTGTCATCTCAGCCAGGGATATTTCAGCCGGCATCTCAGCCTTCGACTTAGACAGCCACTTCCAGCCCGCCATCTCAGCTGCTTTCTCAGCCGGCGATATCTCAGCTGCTACCTCAGGTCTTGTCTCAGATGGGGACATCTCAGCCGTCATCTCAGCTGTCTTTTCAGCTATCTCATCCGTCATCTCAGCTGTCTTTTCAGCTATCTCATCCGTCATCTCAGCTGTCTTTTCAGCTATCTCAGTTTTTTTCTCAGCTGGGGACATCTCAGCCGTCATCTCAGTTGTCTTCTCAGTTGGGGACATCTCAGCCATCATCTTAGCTCTCATTGGGCTGGCTCATCTCAGCGCGCGAGGGACGCCGTCGATCTGCACTTGTCATCTCAGCGCGCGAGGGACGCCGTCGATCTGTACTTGTGATCTCAGCGAGCGAGGGACGCTGTCGATCTGTACTTGTCATCTTAGCGGGCGGACGCCGTCGATCTGCACTTGTCATCTCAGCGCGCGAGGGCGCCGTCGATCTGCACTTTTCATCTCAGCGGCGAGGACGCCGTCGATCTGCACCTGTCTTCTCAGCGGCGAGGACGCCGTCGATCTGCTTGTCATCTCAGCGAGCGAGGACGCCGTCGATCTGCACTTGTCATCTCAGCGAGCGAGGACGCCGTCGATCTGCACTTGTGATCTCAGTGAGCGAGGGCGTCGATCTGCACTTGTGATCTCAGTGAGCGAGGGACGCCGTCGATCTGCACTTGTGATCTCAGCGAGTGAGGGACGCCGCCATTCTCCAGGCCGAAGCAGAGCTGCGCCAAATCGAGGAGCAGGTCCGCGCAGAGGCCACGCTCTTCTCCCAGATGACTGCTGCGCCGACGCTTCCCGGGCAGACTGACCTCGACCGAGTCAACGCCGAGGTACGCCATGGCGACCTTAGTCCTCCCGGCTCCCGGAGTACTGCTGCGCCGAGGCTGAAAGCAGCCTCAGGACTTGCCGCCACGTCAACCCACTGCCACGCGCCCTGTGCCGCTGCTGGTGGGCTCAGGTCACAAGCGGCGGACTCGTCGCCACGTCATCACACTAATGCGCACCCTGTGCCGCTGCTGGTGGGCTCAGGTGGAAGCGGAGACTGCAATACTTTACGCGACAAAAGTGCCCCCGTCTCCGCCATCTCCGCCATCTCCGCCGCCAAACCCTCCTCCCAGGTGGGGATGCGGGTCTCGGTGCTTAGCACCTTTGGCCCGCGGGAAGGAGCCACGTGGCAGTGGTGCCTGCACGGGCAGAGTGGTAAGCTCGTGGGGGCTGTGCACAAGTGGACAAGGGGGCTGTGCACAAGTGGACAAGGGGGCTGTGCATAAGTGGACAAGGGGGCTGTGCACAAGAATGGGCTCTGGAAGGCAACCCCCTGTGGGTCCGCGGAAGGGGTTCAAAGGGCATCCGGGAACTTGCCTGCTCATTTTTGGCAAGTCCACGGCTGCTTCAGCGGTCAGCCTACCGAGCAGATGCTCTGAGCAGCAAACCCGCGTGCTCCCCGGGCTCAGTCCCCATCCGCGAGGGGCCAGACTGATGCTCATGAGCACCGCAAACAGGGGGTGAAGACCAATAGCGAGAGGGGGGTTGCTTATGCGGAGGACGCAGATTCGGAGCGGGGGGTAGGAAGAAAGAAACGAAGGGGGGATCTCTGAGAACAAGAGGGCGGGTTTGGAGGAGGGTGTAGGAAAACAACCAAGGACCATCATGACCACAGTAAGAAACTCAAAGAAAAGGAGAGGGAGAAGGAGGTGAGGGAGGAGAAGGAAAAGGAGACGGCCGCGGCAACATCTTCACCCAAGTCACGAGAGTAAGTCTTCCCCGCGGCTGCATGCGCACGCCGCTGAAATGGGGCGGGCATGCCACTCCTCTCGCGGTATACCCCCATCCTCGCCGCTGGCCACGCTCGACGGCGGCATGGCAAGCCTGCAGTTGCTTGCGCGGAGACGATCTTCAGGCGCCTTCTGCGCGGCCCTTCGCTCTCTGGAGGGCCCCCCGGACTACTTTAATTGATGCACTGGGGCTGAGAGGTTGCGAGGGGGTCCTATCCCCAGTGCTTCTTCACTGTCTTTCTCAACCCATAACATGGACACTGGTCGACATTCTTACAGAGTGAGCGATGGGGGGTGGGGGGGCTGCGGCCTTAGGGCGAAGAACGAGCTCCCGCTGGCTTCGGTAGAGCGGCGCGCCAAGCGTCAGAAGGGCGGTCTTAGTAATGCCGGCCTCGCGGGTCCCCACGAAGCGCGCTCGGACGCCCAGCCGGACAGGTCGCCTCGCTTTGACCCTTGAGACCGGCCTCTCCGGCCGCCCCAAAGAGAGCTCGTGGTGTTGGGAACGCGACGGCGGGCCAGAGGAGAGACCGCATGTGCACTGGGCTGCTCACCGTGCCCGCGCTCCGTGGTGTGCATGTCACGGGATAGAGGACTCCTCACCGCAACCACAAGGGGCGCCCTCGCTGCCTCGCTGCCTCGCTGCCAGCCATGCTTTTGGCAGGGTGCTCCGGCAGGGCCCGGCTCCGCGAGCTGCAAGATCCCCTCTCAGGCATGGGCTACAGATGGGGATCCTCTCCAGCGCTTAGATTCCAAATCACTGAGCCGATCACGGGGTGCCTTGGGATTGGCTCGGCAGCAGGAGGGCGAAGCGGCGAGGGGGGCGTCAGCTGCTCGAGCAGCACGCGCTGGGGACTTACGTGGCGCATGCGGAGAGCCTGGAGGACGACTTCCACGGCGTGAACAGCTGGCGCCTCAAGAGCGCCTCGCACGGCCGCCGGAATCTCTCCCCTTACGTGTATCCCAACGGCAGGTCCGAGCCCTTTAGTGCAGAGGCAGATCCACGGTTGAGGGAAGGCGAGCTGCGGGATGCGGCCTGATGGGAGGGAGCAGCGCGGTCTGTGTGCCCTCCCGGGAGGCGCACCCCTGCAGCAGTCCAGCCGCCCGTGGCACCTCAGTTCTAAACCGGGGCGTGTGGTGGGATGCGCGGATCTGGGGGGGTGACACAGTGTGATGCTTGTGTGGAGCGACGTCCAGGTGGGCGACACGCAATTTTCCCGTCTGGCGGTTCGGTGTGGCATTCTCGTCAGCGCTGGCATTTGTCTTTCGGCCATATGTAGGGGGGGCTTCTCTTTTTCGCTGCGCTGCATTGCTGGCGTGCCAGTGCAGATAGCATTTATTGCAGCATCCGCCACGTGTCTGCGGCATGTCTGCCATGAGGGCCTGGCACATTTATACCCGCGCTTGCATTTGAGAGCTGCTCGGGGGGAATCCCCGGTGCGTGTGTATTTGATGTTTGTAGTACATTTTGCTTCTCAAGTTCCAGCACTCGTCCTCATTTGATATGGTGAGTGACGGATGAGCGCTGATCCTGGAGGAGGATTTTGCCATCTCTCTGTGGCCAATCTCCCCGGCGGATTCTCCCGGGACCGGCGGACCGGGGGCCCTCGACCAGTGTCTGCAATCAGCATCGACCACACCGAAAACCCAGCAGCGCATTTCTTTATTTTTAACTCCCCTGCCTTCACCCCACTCCCCTCCATCTGCGCCGGCGAACCGCCGGCGGTCGCTCCGTGATGCTGCTCGCCGCACGGCAGAGACGGGTTCCTGGAGTGGCGCGTGACGGTCGGGCCTCGGAGGCCGGCGTGACAGGGTGGTGAAGTCGCCAAGAAGGGGTCGAAGAAGCCGCGCAAGGCGAAGCCCCAGGTTCGCGCAAAGCCGTCCCTCCCCCGGACGTGCGCTTGCCCAGGCGGTGCATGCCGGGCGCCCGTGCGTCAGCGCCGACAGATTGCTCGTCTGCGGCGCTCATCTGAGGAGGGCGGGGGATCACGGGTGAAGGGGGGTCCGCGGAGTGTCGATAGACGCGACTCGCAGTGCGCCTTGACTGATACCAAAAGGCGCGGGCGACGATCAGGTGTGTGAGCTGTCGATTTGGTCGTTGTGATCTGAGCTGCTGATCTTCTCAGTGTGAAGGGGCGGCTCGAAGACCACGGAAGCTCGCACCGCCCGTGTGCGTCATCTGTGCAGCAGCAGCAGCAGCAGCTCACAAACAATCGAGCATTCGCGCGTGATCGATGTCTTCGATGGCCATCGCGGCGCTCAGCAGTCGGCGAGAGGCAGGTCCACGTGGTTGAATCTGGATGGCTGAGAGAAGGGTTGCAGGGTGCGGAGTTGCTGAGGTGGCGGCGAAGGCGTGTAAGGTGGGGTTGAGGGGCTCGTGGTGCAGCCCAGGATGAGCGTCATGCTCGCAGGCGATGTCGACAGCTTCCATGATGCGCAACACTTTCGAAGGAGGAAGCTGTGGACCCGACCCCCGCCGGGTGCGCTGCATCCTTCATCGATTCCGCCTCTCATCCTCCCCTGAGCGTCGCCCTTGTCTCTTTCCGCAGACGCTCATTGATAGGGGAGCCGGTGACACTCCTGCAAATGTTAAGGCGTCATCACAGAGATCACTTTCTCTGTGCGAAGACGGCTCAATGACAGGCCGCCTTGCGATGGTGGTTGCCAATCGTAGCCAATGCGCCACACGAGCACACGGGCGTATGGACCTCGTTTTCGTCGACTTACGGATGCTGGTGGACATGTGGGCTGAGGAGGGGCACGAGTGCCTTGCGCTATGGCCACTCGAGAGGGTGTCGGATCAGGTTCAACTGGAGGAGGCCCTGTCGCCATTTGCACAGCGCCATGGATTGGGTGCGGAGACACGGCGAGTGTGTGTAGAAGCCTTGGACGAGGTGATTGGGATGTGGGGATGTGTTTAATGCCTCTCAGTGAGATTGTGACGGTGCATGACAGGGAGAGCGCTGCACGCCATTTTGCCTCCAGCTATCAGATGACAGGAGGTTCTCACGGGATGGACTGGAGGATGCTGGCCCAGGCCTGGAAGACCCATTCGTGTACCGCAGTCCGTACGATGGCAGCTTCCACGCCATTCTCCACGGACGCGACTCCCGTGCACATGAACCTGCCCAAGCGTGGGTGCGGGCCACCACTCCACCCTTTCCAACACCTTTTCTAGGGCGCACAGCCCATCCGAGTCACTCGAGGACCGTCCGATTGCGCTAGCTGTGTGTGCGCTTTGGATATCCACGCTTTGGCCCATTTTGTAACCCACGTTCGCCCACTCCCCTTCCCAGCCATTGGAAAGTCCTCATAAGACGACGCCTCGCCATCGTGTTCACGTATGTCAGGCCAGTGCACCATATGTATAGACACGTCGGTGTATCCCGCGGGAGCAGGGCAGCTGCAGATGACACGTGACACATATGACACGTCGGTGTATCCCGCGGGAGCAGGGCAGCTGCGGATGCGCATGCCACTACGTATGGGTAGGCTCACGCTCGGGTGGGGTCGTGCCATATGCTCTACGTGCGAGGCCTTGCCCGTATCGGCGCTCCCAAGGAGCAGTATAGGTGGAATGAAATCAAGAGGGCATCTGCCAATGAACTGATTGTTTTCACTTTATGTGTGATGTACAATCATATCTCAGTGATCGATCATATGGAATCATATCTCTGGTGATTGATCTTATTTCGGTGATATGATTGGCTACGCTCCACCCAGCGATGATACCCGTTTCCATTGTTGTTCTACCTCTACATTATGTAAACAACACTCCAAGGTTAGGCGTAAGCTTCGCGCCCTCCATGGTCCTGGAGGGGAGGTAGCACCCTCCATTTGCGCCGCAGTAATGTCGGAATTGCCACGTGGCCGTGCTGCTTCCGATAGTCTTCCATATGATACGTCTTCCATATAACACGGTGAGTGTAACCACATTGCATATGGCAGCCTTCCATACTTTTGCACACCGCACCCTTCCAAGCAGAGCACCCTTTTCTGCAAGGTGGGCAAAAGCGCGCACATGTCCGGGCCGGGTTGCCTGCTGTCCCACTTTGTTCTTTGCGGCTGCTCTAGCGCGGTAGTGCTACCGTGTCACAGGTCCGAGGAACTGCCTCATGCTTGGGGATAAGGCTGGGCTTTGAGAATTGCGATTGGATCCTGGTGCCAGGTGGGCCGCCACGCATTCAGTGAAGATGGGCATCAGTGGCACGTGTCGCCTCGCGCAGCTTACTCGTGCCACGTTCAGTTCAAGTACGTGCCAGGCCGCACGCCCTTCTCCTCGACACCATTCCGCCCACTTCCTTGTGCTCTGCCGTGCGCTCCGCGCGGCGCCGGCCTTACGCATGGCTTTCGCCATGACGCCTGGATACGCGGGATTGGCATAGATGACGCCTGGATACGCGGGATTGGCATAGATGACGCCTGGATACGCGGGATTGGCATAGATGACGCATTACGGCTGTATTCGGATTCGTGAGTCCGCTACCTATTGGGGATAGATCGCTACATTCGGAAACAGGGGATCCGTGATCGCGGCCGCGCATGGCTAGAGTAGTCTCAGAGACTCAATGGCTGAATGTTGCAAGATTTGAAGAAAGCGGCGTAGGAGCCAATTAAAGTGCATTACGCCACGTGTGCTTGACAGCGATGGAGAGAGCACGACGTTTCTGAGGAGGGAGCAGCCGCACCTCATCTTTGACAAGAAGGGCCGCATCTCGCACCTGGTCACCGCAGTGGTGCCTCCAAGTGCGCGCCCTGCATCTCCCCACAGCAGCGCTTGTTATCCAAAGGCCGGCAGTGGTGCCGCCGTAACAAAGCCGATGTAGTGACCCGCCACTCAAAGCGCTTATTAGATCCCTTTCATTCTCCTCTCAGTTTGGAAATGCACAGCTAGCCACAAGCCGGGAGGCTTGTCGTGGACGTTTGCAAGCGTCCTAGGGGAAGGCTATCAGTGCAGTACAAGAGTTTCGGTGTGAACAGCTGGTTGGAGGCAGGTCGTGGGATGCAGCTGTTCCTGTAGCATCTTTCAGGCGGGGTACCGCCTTTTTGTCGGGATTGCAGGCTTAGTCTGCTGTTTGTTGTGAGGAGAGGCATGGGTGGCTGCATGCACACTCTCTGCTGTTCCTTGATATTTGTGGGAAGCACGTCGATGCCATCTTTGGTTCCGTTTCTTCTTCTTTTATCATCCGTAGTGACAGCGCTTGCTCAGCATGTTCTGTGGCATCCACGCTCTGTGGTGTCCTTTGATTTGGTGGGAAGCACTGCTCTGCCCACCTTTGGTTTCGCTTACTTTTCCCTTTGTGTATCTTCATCATCCACACCGGCAGTGCTGACTGTGCATGGCGTGTGAGCCGCCAGGTCGCATTCCACCACAACACACTTACGCCGCCTTGCCCGGGCGTTAGTGTGTGTGTGTAGGCATGAGACATGCCCATGCGTGATGTATGTGTATCGTGTTGTCATCCATGCTGCCATCCATCTTGGATGTGTGTGTGTGGTGTGCCACTGTGGCCATACTTTGTGGGACACATGGACACTGCACATGCCAAGCCGTGTCTTCCACCACGGGGGAAGTTTCAATGGAAAATACAGTTACCTGAGTCTACTCATTGCTGCTCTGCGGTCATGCCATCAGATGACGCGGATTACAGCTTCACGCTCATACAGCCTGCCGGCTCTCCACTTTTGGAAAGTTGAATTTGGCCAGATATGGATGGATGGCAATAAGGGATGCTTTTGTTGGACACCGACGCCACTCTCAAGTGAATCTATTCTGGAAGAACGAATTGCGCATACACACATGGCCGAAACTTAGGATTCCTTAGGCACTTGGGGGTCTCCACTGATGATAAGTGTGATCATGGCGGATAGTAGATCTTCTATGATATCTGCATTCATTGTTAAATTGCTCCGTAAAAGCCTCCCTTTACCCATATTTCTCCATCATCATTGAGTTAGAGCAAGCTGAAGTGGGGGTGCTGTACAAAAGCCAATTGTATACAGGAAGTCGGTATATGGGTAGCTTGTATTCCATGCACTCTTGATTAACAAGCGATGGAGGCAGCACCAATTGCATTTCGAAGTCGCTTGGCTTGTGAAGTGGCACATCTGGCCATTCCAGGATTGACCCTACCTACCAAAAACCATGCAGTCAGCCTGGCACTCCAGCCGTATACAACATGCATATATCAGAACACTACAAGGTGTGCCATGATCGCCAATTGTTGTATGCAATATGAACAAAATCTCCGCCACTTTGATCATAGAAATTTGCTCAGACTGGGGGAGCGAGGTACGGTAGCTGATAACCGAATTGTGTTGTGTACAATGGAAACGACCGGTGGTACTTGCACAACAGCAATTTGTGTATGAAACAACTACGATCCTTCAGTGATGATTTCCCCATAATGGATACCTGTAGGAGGCTACCACTCCAGTTTCTTCTCTTCTTTACACTTTCGGACTTATTCTATCTACACTTATTAAACGACCGCACGAGGTATGATTACGCTTGGTCAACTATAAGACTTCGGTTTCGTAAATCTATATAGTTCAACTATCGGACTTCGGTTTCGTAAATCCTTCAAGTTATGCTTTTGCTTTCAAGTGCATGCTTTCAATACACAATATACAGCGGTTACGGCTTACAATTCTCAGTTCAGTTCTCATCCCCGAAACTGGTTACACTTAGAGTTCTTATGCATTCAGGAACTCTCTCCATAACTCAACTGTACTGAGTACTCCGTACAACAGGCTAGGCACCTCACATCAACATCATTCTGATCGGTCCTACTGTACTCCGTACTGAGTACTCTTGCGTTTTGTACTTAGCCGTTTTTCTTGCTCTTGTGCTTGCCTCCTAGCACAACTCCCCCCCCCTTAGGGAAGGTCACGTCCACGCTGACCACGTCGGACCAGTAAAGTTTTTATACAGATCTTCTACTGTTGCTCAGGATGATTATACAGGTCTCAGCCGCCTGTTGTCTGGGATGACATTACACTTCCCAAGACACACCGCAATAAGGAGATCAACCTCTTAAGCACAAGGGTCGGCCTCTCACCGGTCTGCCATCTGCACTACCAGGCTCCCCCAAGGCTCGAGATCTCACATCCATTACCACGCTCAAGGTTTCAAACCTTCCAACACGGTACACTTACAGGTGATGACAATAGGTTTGCCAATTACCTGACAGTTCTCGGGATGCCGGCCCGGAGGAAAGGTTTTAAACCCCTACCGCCTCCTCGGATGCGCAGAGCTTTTATCCAGATCTCCAACTGCCGCCTGGCTATGCCGAGGCTAGAGCCACCGCTCTGTTGGATGGATTATCCAGGTTCTCACCTGTCGCCTGGCTATGCCGAGGCTAGAGCCACTGCTCTGGTGGATGGATTATACAGGTTCTCACCTGTCGCCTGGCTATGCCGAGGCTAGAGCCACTGCTCTGGTGGATGGATTATACAGGTTCTCACCTGTCGCCTGGCTATGCCGAGGCTAGAGCCACTGCTCTGGTGGATGGATTATACAGGTTCTCACCTGTCGCCTGGCTATGCCGAGGCTAGAGCCACTGCTCGGGTGGATGGATTATACAGGTTCTCACCTGTCGCCTGGCTATGCCGAGGCTAGAGCCACTGCTCTGGTGGATGGATTATACAGGTTCTCACCTGTCGCCTGGCTATGCCGAGGCTAGAGCCACTGCTCTGGTGGATGGATTATACAGGTTCTCACCTGTCGCCTGGCTATGCCGAGGCTAGAGCCACTGCTCTGGTGGATGGATTATACAGGTTCTCACCTGTCGCCTGGCTATGCCGAGGCTAGAGCCACTGCTCGGGTGGATGGATTATACAGGTTCTCACTGTCCGCTGTATACCGAGGCTAGAGCCACTGCTCAATTGGATGGATTATACAGGTTCTCACTGTGCGGCTATCACCGAGGCTAGAGCCTTTGCTCACAGTGGATGGATTATACCAGGTTCTCACCATGGCTGGCGCGCTCGCGGTGGCTGCCATCTGCCACTCGCGGCGCGCTCTCTCCCCCCCAAAAGAAAAGCGGTCCGCTCCCGGACGCTACTCTCTCGGTGGCCCTAAGGGGAGGCGCGGGTGAGCACCTCGGTGTGCTCACCTCGTGGCGACACGCATGCAAGGGTGGGCCTCCTTGCAGGCGCGTGGCGATGCGTCCCGTCGAGACGGGTGCACTCGCCCGGAGCTTGGGGCTCACCGGCCTCAT
>LGRX02033386.1:0-28414 GCA_001247695.2 Cymbomonas tetramitiformis
AAGGCGCGCCCTAGGGTGCAAGCTATATCCAGCAAGGCGCGCCCTAGGGTGCAAGCTATATCCAGCAAGGCGCGCCCTAGGGTGCAAGCTATATCCAGCAAGGCGCGCCCTAGGGTGCAAGCTATATCCAGCAAGGCGCGCCCTAGGGTGAAAGCTATATCCAGCAAGGCGCGCCCTAGGGTGCAAGCTATATCCAGCAAGGCGCGCCCTAGGGTGCAAGCTATATCCAGCAAGGCGCGCCCTAGGGTGCAAGCTATATCCAGCAAGGCGCGCCCTAGGGTGCAAGCTATATCCAGCAAGGCGCGCCCTAGGGTGCAAGCTATATCCAGCAAGCTATGCCCTAGGGTGCAAGCTATATCCAGCAAGGCGCGCCCTAGGGTGCAAGCTATATCCAGCAAGGCGCGCCCTAGGGTGCAAGCTATATCCAGCAAGCTATGCCCTAGGGTGCAAGCTATGTCCAATAAGGCGCGCCCTAGGGTGCAAGCTATATCCAGCAAGGCGCGCCCTAGGGTGCAAGCTATATCCAGTAAGGCGCGCCCTAGGGTGCAAGCTATATCCAGCAAGGCGCGCCCTAGGGTGCAAGCTATATCCAGCAAGGCGCGCCCTAGGGTGCAAGCTATATCCAGCAAGGCGCGCCCTAGGGTGCAAGCTATATCCAGCAAGGCGCGCCCTAGGGTGCAAGCTATATCCAGCAAGGCGCGCCCTAGGGTGCAAGCTATATCCAGCAAGGCGCGCCCTAGGGTGCAAGCTATATCCAGCAAGGCGCGCCCTAGGGTGCAAGCTATATCCAGCAAGGCGCGCCCTAGGGTGCAAGCTATATCCAGCAAGGCGCGCCCTAGGGTGCAAGCTATATCCAGCAAGGCGCGCCCTAGGGTGCAAGCTATATCCAGCAAGCGCCCTAGGGTGCAAGCTATATCCAGCAAGGCGCGCCCTAGGGTGCAAGCTATATCCAGCAAGGCGCGCCCTAGGGTGCAAGCTATATCCAGCAAGGCGCGCCCTAGGGTGCAAGCTATATCCAGCAAGGCGCGCCCTAGGGTGCAAGCTATATCCAGCAAGCTATGCCCTAGGGTGCAAGCTATGTCCAATAAGGCGCGCCCTAGGGTGCAAGCTATATCCAGCAAGGCGCGCCCTAGGGTGCATGCTATATCCAGCAAGGCGCGCCCTAGGGTGCAAGCTATATCCCCAAAAGAACATCTTGGATTGCAAGCTATATCGAGAAAGGCGCTCCCTAGGGCACATGCTCTATTCATAAAAGCGCGTCCTAGGGCACATGCTATATCCAGAAAGGCGCTTCCCAGCGAGGTACAACCGCCTCGATACCCGGGAGTAATCTGTTTTTGGTGGCTTTTGGCGCCTACACACCGCAAAAGGCTGAGTGGCGAAGAGGTGCAGTCCGATGGGAATGTGGGGTGCAGAGGACTAAACTGAGGGGTGGGAGCTACCAGCAGCATCTGCCTTAGATGGCAGCAGCAGGGGGGCGATGCACAGAAACACCCGAGCATGCGGAGGACCCTCGTTGCTGAAAGCGAAGGTTGGCTCCGCCCCGTTACGCCGGCAATAGCTCCCGTATTTCTTCCGCGCAAACTTGTCCGGGCCACGGGTCAGGTGGGCAGCCGTCAGAGGCGCCCGGCTCCCAGCCCCCCCTCCGGGGATGCTGCTTGTGGAAGCTGGGGCATTGCTCGGTACGTTCTGTTGCAGTAGCGATGAAGCCGCGGAAGGCATAGGCAGAGCGGCCGTGCTGGTGCTCTGGGACTCGGGCGGAACTGCCATACCGTATGCTGTGTGGTGGGTGGAAGGCGGTGCGGCGTGCTGGGGGGGCGCTGGCGTGTTGTATGGCGCTTGGTGGGTGGAAGGCGGTGCGGCGTGCTGGGGCGGCGCTGGCGTGTTGTATGGCGCATGGGGAACAGCACATGGCGCATTGCCCATCGCCGCAGGAGGCACGCCCAAATGTTGATTAAGGGCAGCGCTCTTCTTCTTGTGCTGCTTCCCTTGTAGATGTGCTTGCAGGCCATTGTAGTCTGTTACAGGGAATGTGTCCTTCAACGTAGGGGGTGACATGCAAATGACAGAGAGCCATTGCAAGGAGCAGCAGCTGACATGCGGTCTCTCAAACGTGTGAAGAGCAGGAGCACATCATGTGCCGTGCGATTAAAAAAATTGGAGGTTTGACTGCGGCACAGCCTTGTCCTGTGAAGGGCCGTGGAAAGTTCGAGGTTCTGGGCAACTCAACCCGACTTCCCAAAAGTGAGCTGGCGGCGGGGAGAAAAGGGCTTGCAGGCGGCATAACCTGTTGTGCTGATTCTGCAGACATCGCACCAGAAAGGTGGACCTTGTGGCGAGGGCGCTGTATAGGCTATAGACGGCTCCTGTTCACACGGAGCACACACCGAGCGGCGCAAGGCATTCGCCCCAAGGAAGAAACCGCAAGCAAGAACAGAGAAAGATGTGCTCACAAGCTACTAACTAGCGAAAGCCCACACTAACCGAAGGTCGATCGACCGCCGCCATGAACAGTAAGTCGCGTCCAGGGGCTGCACAGCGGCACTACACAGTACACGAGAAGCCGAAATCTCTGTGAGGCTAGCAGCAGTATGGGACCCACGGAGTCGATCGCCTAGTCGGCTCTTGATTTTCTTTGGTAGTCTGACTACTTCGGTACCAGTTGCCAAAGAAAAGCTAAGCATGAACATTGAGGGATGTGAGGAGAGCCCGAAGGCCCAACCACCACATCAAGCACATCACAACATGAGCTTCGTATCCCTCCACACATGCCGCGTGATGTGCACAAGGTCATGATTCAAAGTGCAGACGTGCAGGCAGATGTGGAGGCCTTTTGGAAACTGAGCCCACATCCTCCAAGGCGCGAGTCGCGCTAACCAAGGCCGGCACACCACGAACCCATAGGATAATTAACGAAACATGCAAGAGCAGGGCGGGGCTGTGTCAAGGTACCATTCACACACATGTGCAAGCCAACTAGACCTGGGTGGGGCTGCTGGGAGCTCATCCAGCGCTGCACTGCAGGATCCCGAGGTGAAGGAATCGTGGGGGTGCTCCGGTCCAGGCAAGGAAAATATGAAAGGAAACACGAGGGGTAACAAAGTAACAGTGCACGTGACGCTCGAGTTTCCGCATCTCGTCGTGGACGTCCTGATGTCTAAGCTAGAGTACGTTCCGATGGTATGCTCCCGGAGGGCTACATAGCGTGCACAAGAAGTATCGCCGGTGCTGATCATGACAGCGAAGAGAAACCAAATCAGAGACGGACACCGAAGCGCACAACTGAACATACAGCGAATGGCGTGAGGCACGCCGAAAGCATTGAGCTCAACCCACAACGAATTATCAACATGTCGAAATCGGCCTGTAGAAACCCGCACTGTATTGTATCGGCCGCGAAACGACGGCGCACACACCACACGAGAAGTAGCATAGCCGGTGGCCCTTGATACAGAAGTAAAGCAGATATGCAACAGCGACAGATACGCCGATGTAATATAAAAACTCCTTCACACAGACGCCACCCGCGCGCAACTTCGGCGACTCGCACCCGGACGAGGTTACAGGAGTGGCACGCCTCCATGGCGGCGATACGATTGCCGCAGTTAAGGGCAGCAGTGAAGAGATAACCGCCACACTCGCGCGCGCACGCGCACGAAGAGACCTCAGGAGCGCCCTAAAGTGTGATAAAAGCACAACAGGAGCGCGGTATTCCGTGACTCCAACAATCCATATACAACCGTTCATACACCGAATGGCAGTACGTAACCTCTCTCTTAGAAGTAGGCTCACTCCTGTAAGTCCAACCCTTTGCACGGAAACGCTGACTGAACTTAGATTACTGTGCTCCGAAGGACAAAACGTACTTGGGGGAGGTCAGCGCTCCTTTGCCGTTTGGCGCCCGGACCGGAGTGGCCGAAGTGGCTCGCACTGTCACAATCCCCGTCCCGCAGGCAAGGATATTGAGCGTAAGAGCGAGAAAACCACCGAACATCTTTTGGTAACCGAAGGACCGCAGCGTAAACAAGGAACACACCGCGCCCGCGCATATTGCAGAACACAATTATTCGACTTCATCAACTAGAGGTTCTATGGGCGGCACAAATTTATGTATCGACATTTCCGCTGTGTAGTCATGAGCAGGTGCAGTATCGAAAAGCTTGCGTTAGCGAATGCGAAAGCTGAGTGTAGCATATTTAGTTGCATTTGCAAGAAGACGTGATATAGAAGTATCGAACATTGAATATACAGATAGATATTTAGATATCCATAATATGTAAGGATGCACGAGAAGAGAAGCAAAAGGATAAAACCTGCGTTGCATATTGTTGTTGACGCGTCACGATATATGAAAGCTGAATAATGTACAACAACTGGCGCTACCCTGTTCGATCAAGTGCAGAGAAGCTGAAGCTGCCGTGACTGCATCAGTTTAGGCACGGACGGCAGCGACAGTAAACCGAGGGGGGGAAATAGTGATTTCTCGTCAAGACAATCTTGCCATCTGTAGCCCACCAACTGGCTCTGCTTTCTGGAAGTGCGTGGGTGATGTTAATATCTACTCAGTGATGTCGTCGATCTTGGAGACGTTGCTGTGTGCTGTGTTAGCTTCTCTCAACCGTCTCTTACCCACCATTAACACCTTAGCCTTGAAAATGCCAGATTTTAGGAGTGAATCTCCAGTGACACTTCTACAAATGTAGCTCTTTCGGTTGGAAAATAATGGCAGCTCTTATTACGCAGGTGAGCAGATAATTCGCAAGCGGCACGAGTATAGTCTGGACTAATCCTCATCTGAAGCATAAGGTTCTACCTGCTTCGTGTTGTTCTGAGTTCTCGCATCATCGTAAACATCTAGCATGTAACAGTTGTACAGTAGAGCTCTACGTGAGCCCTACCTCATTTGTCATTAACTCTACGACGTGCATTTCCAGAATTTTCCTTTACCTCCCCACCCCAATAATAATAATAAAGCATTTACGTCGATGAGTATTGGAAGGCGAGGCCTTCCGTTCGGAACGATCTACAAGAGTCTGTTCCCCTCATACATAACTGGTGTGGATAATTGTGAAATTTATTTCGCAATTATGCTGGAAGTACGGGGGAGGGAATTTCTGACCCTGAAAAATTGAGCCCGAGGCCCGCCGAGGGCCCGACGATTTTTTCTGAGAATTTTGTGGTTTTTGCTCACTGGGGAATTTTCCTCGGGACGGAGTTCCGATGAATCCGGCACGTACGACTTTCCTGAGTTTCGATTGGTCGCGTTGTGACAACCGGAACCGTGGTGGGTGAGACAGAGTCTCAAAAGTCTTTTTTGCTCTGCACCTAGCTTTTTCTCTAGATGTCACCCTGCTGAAAAGTGGGTTGAGCCCCTTTGTGGGCGCGCTATAGCAGAGGGAGTAGCCCCTGGTGTTTTCACTAGCCTGCTTTGCAGGGATACCGCACTCTCAGGACTTTGTCCCCTTTGCTAGCGTAAATGTTTTATTATTATTATTATTATTATTATTATTATTGTCAGATGAGCATGTTTCTTTAATATATGATACGGGTGCCCAGGTTACAACTCTGTCCACCGCCAATGCAAGACGTATTGGGATAATTCATCCAGATGGCACTTCCGATTCGATTTTTTTATTATTTTGGAATAGAAAAGTGACCTTCCTGGAATAGAAATTTGAATTCTGAATTTTAATTTACAGATCTGCCTCAAAAATTCTTCCGCCTTTCAAGAATGATATTTCCCAAAATTTCCCCCACCTCCTTCTGAAAATATAAAAGTTGCGAGAACAGGTGTTCCGCTCGGGTAAAACAAACTGGCTAAGCTCCCATAATCAGTCCGGCCGAGTGCTTTTATCATGCATCTCGGAAACCCGGATAATACGAAGTGATGACTGACAGTACAGTACTACTGTACTGTCATCCTAGCTACTAGCGGAGTCACGGTTGCGATCAGAGACGGGTCAGGCTAGGGGCTATCAGAGCCCATGATAATAACCCTGAACCTAAAGTCCAGCACACCACCCGGAGCTGTGACTGCAGCCAATAGGGCTAGGCAAGCGGAGCTAACTAAACAGATAACAAACAGCACTTTACTGGAAACAGATATACTTCAAGCTGGGTGCCCGGGGACTTGTCCCGGCACAACCCACCACTGCGGCTAAGGCTAATCACACCACCAGGATTTGAAATAAGCAGACTTTAGCCACTGCAAAGCTGGTCGGCAGAGCCGAGTTCAGCAGACGGATTCCAAGGCAGGAAAACATCCGAAGTAAGTTGAGATGAAAACTTGTAAGTACTGACACCACCAGACCCAAGTGGGTCAGGCGGATCCCAAAGTGGAGTGGCAAAACCATCAGATTGCAAAGCCGCTGAGGTCGATTGAGAAAAGAACTGTGTTACATCCTGCGGTGTCAATGACGGACCAGCAGTAACCACAGGCGGGCAAAGATAATCCAGTAGTGCTTCATGAGACCGTAGTGAATCGTAGCCGTAAGTGGCTCCGGGCTCAACCAGGCCCCTGACACCACCGCCGACCACGAGGGTCGGCATTGCCGTAGCACTGAAGAGAAACGTAGCCACCATGAAAAGGCTGAGTGCAAACTCACCGATGCCAAATGGCCTGGAGCCTCTGGGGACCCCGAACCGCCGAAATGCCGCAGCCGCCGGCGGTGCACCCCCCTCAATTTCAGTCAGGCAGGCACCAGGAGGGCAGTAGGAGCCCTCCCCATCATCATCGGAATCACACACCTCAACAGGCTCAGGGTCAATGTCAAACCAGTCAGGGTGGACAGCGTTGAACGTCTTGAATGAACTGTCAGCAGGAGCCACCGGGCCGAGAGCCAGAGAGGCAGACGGCGGCACGAAGGCGGCATGGCTGACCCCATGCAAGCCAACCGGCCCTCCATGCACGGGCGCAGAGGCCTTCGGCAGCAGCTGCTTGTCAGTGGCCGGCTCAGCGACACCACCAGCAAGCGGACCGCTGACCTCAGCAAATGCAACACGGCCAATGGAAAGATGCTCAGCAGGTGTACACTCAGCAGAGGCAGCAGCATCCTTGAACTGCTGCAGAGCCGTAGGCTCTGGAGCAAAGGAATGCGCAGACAGTTCACAGATTTCAGGTTGCCCCACGAGAGCACACAAGTGCTCCATGGACCCCTCATCCCCAGCGTCATAGTACCGCTGAAAACGAAGGGCAAGCACGTCAGAGTCATAAGACTCGACGGCTTGGCAGTAGGATGCCGACATGGACAGTGGGTGAGTGTCCTTGTGAGGACACTCACTCGGCCAATGCTTTGACCCAACGGCGCGGCACTTCTCGTGCCTGCACGTTGGGACAAAGGCGCCAGACCGCTTGTCAAAAGCCACCTCCGAAGAGGCGGAATGAGCAAGCGGCTGCACTCCAGGTCGGTGGAAGTTGCGCGGAGTGTGTTTCCCATGAGGCGGCTTGGAGCCACCCTTCTTAAGGGAATCCACATCCCGCTGCAACTTGACCAACTGAGCACTGAGCCGATCAATGGCCGAAGCCAGGCCAGTGTCAGTGGCGCAAGATGCAACAGACATGGGCCGCCCCGCAGTGCGCTTGCCCGAGAGCCGCCCACAGCGGTACTGCTCACGGACTCGTGCCTGCAAGGTGAGCAGACTCACAGCCGCACGCTGGTCAGCTCGAGCAAACGAGTCAACCAGCGCGGCGTAAGCCGGCCCAGACAGCGCAGAGATGAATTGCCGTTTAACAACGTCCTCGGGCAGCGCCTGTAGACGCTGTGCATCCCGAAGGCAGCTGTTAAACAGCCGAATGTCAGAGTCAGGGTCTCGCTCATCAGAGATCCTAACCCCAAGCAGCTCCGCAAATGCATCGAACGGGGTCGATACATCCGCAAGCATACGCACCACCTCGAGGGTGGCACGTTTGCCATCGGCAGGAACATCTGAACCAGAAGCCTCTACCCAATTACGGGCAGGAGACCCTGGCGCAGTCAGCAGCAGCAGCACAGAGTATAACAGCTCATTCGCAGCAGACAGAACAGGGGCGTCAGCAGCTGTCAGTTCAAACAGGGGTGCAAACGCAGGCGACTGCAGCGTGAACAGCTGCTGCAGCTCGGATACCAATTGCGAAAAAATGTCCGAAGCTGAATTCTCGTTGCCTTTAAATTTTGCAGTTTTGTCACCCAGAACTTTTGTTGCTGCTGTCTTGGCACACTGAACATCGAAAGAATCCCTGCGCAACCTCTGCAAAAGTACGGCTGCCGCAGTGGACGCCTCAGACTCTCCCGAAGCCAAATGTGGAGTCGATGGCGTAGCCGCATTCAGCGCCCCAACATCATCAAAAATGGTTGCTAGTTTCCGCGCTCTAGCGCGTGTGCGTGGTCCAATCGGAGTCTCCATAGTAAAAATGACGGCAAGATGGGGTCGCGGGCTAACGGAGCGACAATAGTAAGCATTACGCAGCGGCCAATCCTGCAGAAGTCTCAGCGGTAAAAACAACATCAAACAGGTCATGCGCCGATTGGCTAAAAGTGGTTGCGACCCACAATACGCGGAATGCCCTCTCCACCGGCCAGGTGAAACGTAAAAGGAAGCCATAATAAGCGACGATACTGCTGCCGAAAAATGTGCCATAAACTGATCTCCACCTCAAAAAGAGGCCATACCGCGGAAAGACGAACTACTGCCTAAAGGGGCGCCCACCCCATCTCTGTGTCAAAACTTAGCCAAACATGGCAACAGCTAGGCGCTGTGCCATCAGAATTACTAGGGAAGTGGTGACGCGCATAACCTGCGAGAACAGGTGTTCCGCTCGGGTAAAACAAACTGGCTAAGCTCCCATAATCAGTCCGGCCGAGTGCTTTTATCATGCATCTCGGAAACCCGGATAATACGAAGTGATGACTGACAGTACAGTACTACTGTACTGTCATCCTAGCTACTAGCGGAGTCACGGTTCCGATCAGAGACGGGTCAGGCTAGGGGCTATCAGGGCCCATAATAATAACCCTGAACCTAAAGTCCAGCAAAAAGTTACCCACGCCCGCCACTCCCTCGGGTAAAGGAACTTGCAGGTCGGCGTGAGCCCCTACAGTTTGGGTTGACTCTTCAGCTTCCCAACTGCCTACCACCTCCCTAGAAGTACTCAAAAGTTTGGTGTTGAAATTGGTGCTTGTAAGCACCGCCACTGTCACAGAAATCTCTCCTCCCCGGGACGTACTGTCTGCTAGAGCAGGAGGCATTCCACAAAGCATAGAAGCAGGAGCGGTGCGGCACTAAGGGAGACGTATCGGCCACCAGTATCGGAAAAAACATCAGCAGGTCGCGGAGCTAATGCAGGGTGGAGATCGTGGAAACGTGTTGGGTAGTGGAGGTGGGAAGATGGAGTCCCAGCCAGGGGTGCTCCGGCCCCTGGGCTTTGGTTGCCCCCGTGGGGCTGGGACCCCCATGGGGCCCAAGCCCCTTGGAGCTTGGACGCGGGGGGAGGAGGGTCTATTCGAAGTAATTAGCTCCACCCATGGGGAAATTCGAGTTTCCCCCAAATTTCACGCTTATTGATTTTTGGTAATCCGCGGCCGTATGCCATCGTGCACAATGATCGGAAATCTCAATATATAGTGCAATAATAATAATATCTAACATTTACGCTGAGAATAATGACAAAGTCATGAGTCCGTTGTAATCCTGCGAGCAGGCAACGAAGAACAGAGGGAACTGGAATCATCCTCATAGCGCACCCCGCGAAGGGCTCATCAAGGTCATATCAGCCTAGGAAACCGCGGCAAGGCAAAACTACGCAAAGCGCTAAAAAGGCCGTGCCGGCGGAGAAGCAGCAGTGGAGGTGGAGGTGGACCTGGTGGAGCGAGGCTGCATCTGTGATGGAAAAAAAGGGGCGGGAGCGAGGCGGAGGAGTTGGCCTAAACAAGAATTTTGAAAAAAATTATTCAAAATTTAGGTCAAATTTCAGCAAAAAAAAATGTCAAATTTTTGAAAAATATAGGGGGTCCGTAGGAAAAATATCCACCCCCGTCTGCAATTTTAAAAGTTGGACCCCCATCGATCGATATTTTTCGACAATTTGTCGAAAATCTGACAGTACAGAGATGGTAGAGACGGTGTCGGTTGTCGATGTCGATGTCGCCGCCCTTCTTTTCGTTCACATTTACAATATTCTTTGTCGACGGTGAGACGCAAGAACAACCAACAGCGAACATGGGGGGGAATCATCATCACCATGCTCGTCGAAGACTTTTCTTCAGCTTCAGATGCAATATCTGAATCTGATATATCTGAGCTCGAGGACAACACCAACACGACAACTCTCCGCCCAGTACACCTAGACCTGGGACGTGACGATGGCGACTCATCGGAGGACAGCGACGACCGCGAACCGAGTCGCTTGGAGGTAGCGTATGCACGCACGCGAGCACAGCCCCTAACAAACGCCTTCGACCAGTTGAAGCGGAAAAGGAGCTACCAGCAGCATGCGGATAGCGCATGATTACATCTCACCGCATTATTTCATCTCACCGCATTCTTTCATCTCACCGCATTATTTCATCTCACCGCATTATTACATCGCAACGCCTCCGCGCCTCCGCGCCTCCGCACCGCCGCGCCTCCCTCAGCGGCTCTACGGCTCCGAAAAAAGGGGGAAATTTTCATAAAAATCTAGTCCTGAAAAAAGGGCAAAAAATATATAGGTTCGGCCCCGAAAAATGGGTCAAAAAAAAATAGGTGATTACAAAAATATTTCTTGTTTAGGCCAACGGAGGAGGGATGGTGGTGGCGGGTCGGGAAGGCGGGGTGGAGGGAGCGGAGTGTGGGGTGGAGGGGGCGGGCTAAGGTAGGGGGGAGGAGGAGGTGTAAATCAAGAAATCATCTGAGTGGGGAGAAGGAGTAGAGATGAAATCATTCAGGGGAGGTTCGGTAAAAACATGTTTGCTCTTTCAACAGCTGCTTCTTCTGTGATACCAGAAATTGGGCTAAGTATGATTCTGAGGGGGTCGCGTGGCTCTCGACTCTGGCATGACTATTAAGGAAGGCGTCACGTCTAATGCGAGTGTGGTATCTGCACAGCCTGGAAAGCTTCTTGTTGAGAGGCTTCAGTCTTCTCCGATGGACCCCATATGGTACTCAGAACCTGCTAGAAAAAGCTCAAACAGGCAGTGGGGATCCGCTGCCGACGGTTTAGTTGTAAGTCTTCTGCGAACTGAAAAGGTCTCCTGCCATAAGATGTTCGACTTAATCGACAAAGCTGCCCGCTAGTGGTGAGAATCACGTCAACATTCTTCTGCCCAAAACTACAACAAGTGGTGGAGAAAAGTAATAGGAAACACCGCCTGTCTGTTTATAATTTAATAGTAGCCACCACCAGAATCGTAACCAGCATCTTCCCCATAGTAAGATTATTCATCATAAAAACCAGCACCACCAGTTCCATCAGAATCGTAGGCCCCTGCCTCCCAGGCAGCCCACTCCTCTGCGGTGCACTCATGCTCGTCGTTCACTGCAGGCTCATCTCCAAACGAAACTGTGCCAACATTAAACTCGCTCTGCGGTAAAAATTCCTCCCCAAGTGGGGGCTCCAAAACTCCGCCATAAGAATCTGGTTGGGAACCTGTGCCCAACTCGAATCCTTGTTCCAATCGCTCGGTCGAAAAAAGCGGAGCGGCCAAGTGGCCATGGTGAAGGCACGGTATCGATAACTGCCGATAACTGATATTTCGATATATCGGTAATATCGCTATCAATCGATACATTTTTATGTCGTTATCGGAATATCCCTATCGACTAATAGTGCATTGCGTACTATTGGTATCGACTACGGTAATAGGTTGAGGACGAATATTGCAATCGACTAATGCCACGTTTGCACTTATCGGTATCAACTGATACCAAATCCATGACATATCGGAAATAATATCGGAAAATCGAAAAATCGGTATCGATCCTTGGATCGCACTCCACTCTGCTTTCATTCGTCCATATTGCCAGTCTCCTATGGCGTTAAGGTTTCATCGACTTACGGAATGAGTGTGTAATTTTCGGACCCATCGAAGCATCGATCCGCCCCTTGCCACCCCATATATACGTAACTCGAGTGGGTGTTTCGGACCAATTGTCTCAATTGTCAATTAAAATATCATGGCTCGAACTCGCGGACCTAAACGTAGAAAGGCGAATCACACAGACGTTGTGTTGGTTGCCCAAGGCAAAGGATTGGTCAAACGCACTCAGAATCATCCGTATGACCGCGCTTGGAGTGACGATGTGGAATACCAAGTGAGGGAAATCAAAGCGCACAGGAAGTGCTACGGCGTAGACCAGTATCTCGTCGGCTGGTAGGGGTTAGCAACTCAGCACGATACGTGGGAGCCCGTGGAGAACCTGCCAGGTTCGGAAGACGATATCACAGCGTTCTGCAAGGAGCAAGCCGATCCGAGAAAGCCGCGGAGTCTGAGGCTAGAGAGGCAGCGAATAAACGTAAACGCTTGTCGACAGCTAGAAGTGCACCCACCCAACGCCGATGGCGATGAGCAAGAAAGAGATGATGCACCAGGTATGAAACGACGGAAGACTCCCCTTCACTATTTACGCGCCAGCCCGCTTCGTTGTGTGTGTATGTGTGTGTGCGTATAACAATTATCTAACTTTCGTTGGATGACCGCAGAAGTTGAGGAAGATGGACAGCTACTCGACCCCAAGAACGGCAAAGCGAAGCGTAAGGCTAAGGTGTGGGGCTACTACTGGATCACCAAAACCGACGGTCGTGTCAGTGCATTTAGCGACTAATACTTATTTTTGACTTATCGGAAAAAAACTAATACCACCTAGAACCAACTGATACCGTGCCTTGGCCATGGTGCTCCTCCTCTTCCTCACAACTGCCGTCAGAATCGTCGAAATACCCAAGTGGGTACTCCGATTCATCCTCCTCCTAACTACTCAAATACACCTCATAATCTCGCCGCCCAGAGCCCATATAAGAAGCTGTAGATGGTGGGGCATGAATGTAGTGGATTTCCGTGCGGATAGGAGGGGCCTGCCGCACGGTGTCGCTCGCCCTAGTGGCACTACGTAGGGACCGCGAACAACGTAAACATCCAAGTGCTGCTAAGGACCGATACGACGGTCACCGACGGTCCGCCCGTGTGAGTGACTCTGTGGAAAGAGGCGGCGCGCGCGGTGACCAGAAAGAGATGGGCAAGGTAATACGTGGCATGATAAAGGCGAAGGGTGTCAAAGATCCGCGCGTCTGCCAGGAGGTTGAGAATATCCACAACCAAAGCGTGTGGAACTTACTGGAATATCCTAGTTCACTAGATATCAGAAACTCCCGAACTGTGTGGATAAATGGCTACTGCCCGGTGGTATGGTACTGTCACAAGTACCAAAATGTATGCTTTATTATGGGCACTAGATGGGGTGTATGAGTCCCATGAAGGTTTTGAAAAATCATTTAGGACCCTTTTGAATTGTTATTGATGCTGAAATGTACTCTCGTGAACTTTAGGTATGTGTATGTGCGGTGTGCTTTTGGGGGGTGTAACGCCATAAAATTAATTAAAATTTCTGGTACTGTCACAAGTACCAAGCGCGCGGTGACTTAAAAGGGCACGCTATGTGGCCACGAGGTGGCATGCATAATGTCAAATTTTATTATTGAGATGTATCCTAAGTGGTCGTCATGCGTTGTGCCATTTGAACGTCTTTAACGCCAGTATTGGGATTCGATAACACCCAAGGGTGTGATAAAATGGCCTCTCAGCATTTTTTGTAGTAATATCGGGAGCGGTTTCGTACTTAAGTTCCATGTGTAGAGTCCAAGTACGGCAACTTCTCATGCATGTAAAGGTCTTGAAAAATCGATATATGGGTTTACTTTTGATGTCATAAACGCTGGTGAGGCGATCCGACGTTATAATATACTTATTTCGTAGCTTTAGTGCCACGACTAGGCTCCAAAATCGACGATAGCCCTCATACTTAAGGAATCTTGAGTTGGACCATTTGGTGGAGATGGGATGTTTAGCATGTCGCAGTTTCAGCGACGGGCAGTATGCCAACTGCCCCATGCTCACATCCATCATTGGCCATGTTATACAGCTTCAATTTGAGCCATCGCTGGGTTGAATAGAATCCCAAGTCTGTTCAAAAAAAAATCCGAAAGTAGCGCCATGATTTCGAAGACAAGTGAGACACCATTGTGCAACACAAAACTCCACCTTGTTGGCAATATGCATCCACTGGGAGGGCTACACGTAACCTATGGACCAATGGGGCATAATACAACTCAGTTTGGGTCGTTAAGGTAATGGTATATCATGGATATCACCATCAGGATGGAGGAGGACATCAAAAAAAATTCTAGCGTTTTGGTACTTGTGATAGTACCAGATTCGATTCTGGTACTATGACTAGTACCACTGGGCAGTAGCCATAAAACTCTTAAGATAAATAAACCCTAAGCTAGATATACCCGGAACGGTCTCGGACGGTTTCGGAGTCTAGCCTACCTGTGACACAGCGTGTGTCACAGCACGAACCTATAGATCAGTCGGCAGTCCAGTGTTGGCCTAGGAGTCTGTCATAGGGGCCTGACCGGGACTCCCTGTCAGGGCTGCCTATACAGATTTCAGCACACCACCCCAGCACGGTGGGTGGTGACTGTCTAGGAGAGTCAGAAAATGTAAGATAAGTTAGGGCAGGAGCCAGGTTGACAGACCTAACTGCTAATCCAACTGTGCAATTCTGAAACACAAATTGGAAACCCTCTACTAGCACAGGTGCAGAAACCTACGGGCATTGTGCACCCGCTAAACAACTGAAAAGCACCGAGCTAGCAAGCCAGAATATAACTTGTAGATGTCAAAAGCAAAAGCATAAACCAGAAAATTGTTGAAGTCACCGGAGTTCCGCACACCACCATGTTGGTGTGCATCCAGAGTGAACAAGAAGTCAATCGACAGCACCAAAGTAGCCAGCGGTGGTCTCAATCAAGTCCGACCCGAAGGGAGGGTTCCCGAAAGGACCTCTCTCATGTAGAGCCACACCGTAGAAGAAGGCCATGTCGAAACTCAAATCTGCCTGAGCAAGGTCCTGAAAGAGGTCAGGGGGCTCAGGCGGCTCAAGCGGTGGCACATTGTCAGCCACAAAGAAACCCTGAGCCGGGATCACGGATTCAACAAATTCATTCGTGGAGAAAATTGACGGAGTCTCCCAATCGAGATCACCACCAGGCGAAGGCAATCCCGCAGCCGACTGAGCATCGGGCACGGCTGCCACCCCCATGATCGAGATGCAAAGAACGAGGGAAAGGAGGAAAGGAATTCCCCATCGCCCAACCGTGGCAGGAAAGCCCCAGGGCGGCTTCCCGCAACCGTAGGCTCTCTGGTTGTCCACGGGCGGTCCGGACACATGATTGGCCGACGGAGGCGAGCCCCGCGGCTTCAGCCTGAAGCTGCCGTCGGCAAAGTCCTCGTAGTCGTCGGTGTCGTAGCCGGTGAGGTCAACCGGCGCGATGGCGGCGTGGTTGACAGTCTGAACGAACCCGGCGAACTCACCGTCCGTCGTGGCAGTCACCCGCGCCGATTGAAGCGGCACGGGCTTCACATCTTCCTCCTGCGAGACAGGCATAGCAGGGGCCGGCACGGCGGATGCCGATGCCGCCGCACCGCCTGCCGGAACCTGCTCCTCCGGCATGTTCCCCGCTGTCGCGGGGCCGCACACCAGAGCCGATGCATGCGGCTCGAGAACCGCCGGTGGTGGGAAGGATGCGTGGGTGTAGTGCACCTTGCAGTTTGCCGCGGCATGCATGGACCTCCGCGGCGAGATCGTCCAGCCGCTGATGAATGTCGTCACCTGCGGGCTCGTCAGCAGGCTGCTGCGGCTCTACCGTGAAGCCGTAGGCGGACACGTCGATCCCGCCCACCGTACCCGCACAGAGTACCGCAGGCGGCCCGTACGTAGATGCCGCAGTGGCAAAAGCCTCAGCCCCATCATCCGCCGCCTGCTGGAACAGGAACAGGCTTCCACCCTGGGCACAGGTTCTCAGGGAGAACCTTATGGCGGTGTTTTCGACGTTGCAGCAGCAGACTTTTTACCGCCACAACATTTTTCGACTGGCAGCGCATCCCTTATCCAGGAGTATGTTCACGCGACGCCTGACTGAGCACGACGATGAGTCCTACCCTTCCGACGATCACGACGAGCACCACTCTGGTGGTGCTTGTGAGGACTTCTTTGACCACTACGATTACGATTCTGGTGGCGCTGGCTACGACTCTGGCGATGAGTACTCTTCTGGGGACTACTGAGTTACTAAACGGAGAGGCAGGGCGTTTCTTTTCAGGTGTTTCGACCATTAGCTGACGCGGGTTGTTTTCTCTCCGATGTTTCGTCCTTAATTTCTTTTGACCACTTGCGGGCAGATTCATACTTAGCTTTTTAACATCTTTAAGACGCAACATGCGCTAGATCAACATCACTTCAAGCTTAACCGACAGGAAGAATTTGTTATGGTGGTTCATGCTGGATTTGACACTGTGACACCCGAAACTGTCACATGTCACTTCCTATAGTAGGCTGGGTGACCGTCACCAGTAGTAGTGAAACACCCGTTAGGTATTTATGGATGCCTCACTTTTATCAATCACACTTTACCGTTCTGATATCGTAACCCTCAACTCAGGGTTTATCTCTTCAGCTAGACATATATTACAGCGGAACTATATATCTGACAGGTTTGGCCCCACTTACGCTTTATTTAGCCACTGCAACAGTACCAACATGATTGGCTAAAGCCGGACGCTTGGGATGGAGTGAGGCGCTCCGCGCGTGAGAGTGCCGGCAGTCACGGGTATGGCCTAAGTTTTATGGGTTGATTTACGGCACGCTGTAGGCCTTTGAGAACATTTTTTTTCTTACGGGATTTAACGTTGGACTGGTTTACGTCTTCCGGTTGGTTACCACACCGTTGCGTACTGTATCGGCCGCCTCTACCACACGACTTCCCGGAATTCCTGATCTCTCACAGCAGCTGTATCGGCGACCCACCACATTTCTTGGCCGCCCACGATTTCCGCATTCTCACGTCTCCTTGCCTTACTCTGTCCCTCCAGTCTATTACATCATGGTCACTTCCACTAGATCCACCGCTAGCATGGCGAATCGCCGACGTACGTTGTCCACAATTTTTTATTCCGTTGCTGCCAGACATGCGAACACTCCAGCGACACCACCGGCAGCACAGCCGGCTGCTAATTCGGCGGGAGCTGCTTTCTTGGCATCGGTGCGTACCCTGCAACGGGAGCACTTTGACATGAAGATCGCCAAGTCCGTCCGGCAGAAGTTGTTCGAGAACAAGGATGGCAGATTTTCCGGGACGGAATCCCACGCGTCGGCCCTCTTCGCGAAGATGGTCTCCGCACTACTGTACACACGGCCTTCGTGACCGAGGACATTGGCTTTGAGCCGCTTTTCGCACTCGACAACGCGGCCTTGGCCGTCCGCGTGGAGGCGAACTCTTTGTTGTACTCCACGCTGGAACTCATGGTCGACCCCATGTCGCCCGCAGCGGACTGAATGGATTCGTCCCACACCCACTTCCCGGCTGACGGTAAGAGGGTTCTTCTTGAGTTCGCCCGCCGGATGATTCCGGCGGGTGACCCCTTTCAGGGTCAGGCAGACATGTTGAGCATCCGCATCTCTGCGGGCGTGGACCCGCATGACAAGATCGGGGACTTCAACGCCGCTCTGAAGGCTGCGAGAACACGGGCCACGCTCCTGGACGAGGACGTGAAAGCACTGTTCATCAAAGCACTCGACGCCACCTTCTACCGGCCGGTGGTGTCCCGATTGCTCCTACACTATCAACGGGCCGCCCAAGACCTCCTCACAATTCAGCAATGGGTACGTGAGTGCTATTCCGAGCGCGTGCGGGCGGGTACCGCCGTGGCGTCCGCCCACAGGTACTCACACGGCACGCATTTCATGGAGGGGGCCACCGGTGACTCCGGTGGACCCGGTGAGCTCGCAGATTTGCGAACGATGGTCCTCGACTTGAAGCAGCAATTGGCCGCGTTAATCAACTCCTCTGACTCCGAGCCGTCCCCGCGGGGATTCACTCGCCGCGCGGACAAACCAGACCGGCGGGTTAAGACCCGCTTCGCGGCCACGCCTCTGCCCAGGGGGGGGGCAATTGGTCGCAGTCTGTCTCGAAGAAGGTCGCCTTTCACCGCGACACCGGTGCGACCGTACCGTATTGCCAGAATCAGGTGTGCGCGAAGGGCAAGGCACGGCATTGGCATCGGGACTGCCCAAACGGGGGTCGGACCGGCCTCTCGGCCTACGCTTTTGCTGAGGAAGGCGAGAACTCGGTGTTGGCCGCAAAGGTTCAACATGCCATCGACCACGACGACGCCGTAGAGTTCGACGCCATCTGCATGCTCGCGGGCGGGAAGCCGGACACCGTCTTCGCCGACCTCTCCGCGTGCGTGCTCGTTCTGCGAGGAGGACGGTGAGGCCCTCGTGTCCGCCGTCACTGAGTTCTCGGAGTTGGCACGCACGGCTGGGGCATCGACTTTCAACGTCAACACTTTCACCGCCGACATGCCGGTGGTGTCGGAACCGGCCACGCACTCCCCGCCCGCGTCGGTTGAATCCGACGAGGAGTGGACCGGTCCGCCTAACCCCTTTTGCCCGCCCGTCACCCGCACCTTTGCCGACTTCATTGAGAGCACGTGGATTGCATTGGGGGCGCCCGACGAGCCGCCCGTGAGCATGTACATGCTCTCCGCGGTCGAGGCGCCGGAGAGCGTGATGAGCTACGAGCCCGCAACCTACGCCACGAGCGACGACGACGACGAGGATGCCTCGGTTGAGTTACCGCAGCCACGGTACGGCTGTGGAAGGGGCATTCCCGGCTTGGGGAGATCTTTCCTCACTTCCTCTTTGGTGTGTGCACTTTTCGTAATTTGTGCTACCGCCGCACCACACACCGCTTCCGGTGTCGGTGGTGCCAATGCACGCGCATGCGCGGCTCCACCGGTCGGTGGTGCTGCGTGGACTGCCTCGGCAGTCCCAACTGCGGCGACTTCACCGCCTGCACCTTTTCATGGCATGCTGGGCGACGCAGTGGGTGGTGCAGTGCCGGATGCTATACCGCCGCGGAGACAGGCGCGGTATCGAGAGCTGCGACAGGGATTCCGCTTCTACGGCTTTCTTCCACTGCCGCCGGAGCTCGTGGATCCTGACTCGCCGGTTCCCTCTTCACCACCTTACTCGCCACCACCGTACTCGTCCGATGACGAGGCACAGAGCGCTGAGGGCTCGGCAGGTGACATCGTGGATTCCTTAATTCCGTCTACGAATGATTTACAGCCGGCCTCGGAGGCTGACAACTACTCCACCCTGACACTTCTCCGAGCTGGACGACCACTACCGAGTTCTTCAAGTGGCCGAGAGTGGCTTAGCCGTGCGTGCCTGGAGATTAGCTCGTGATTAGATCTCTAGATGTGCAGAGGAGCTCTTTGAATTTGAGCTGTGTTTAGGGTTTTAGCACTTAACAGCTATTATATCTGACAATCTTTGCTGTGAGCTGGGACCGCCCTGACCAAGAGTACAGGCCCCCAGCTGTGCTACAGTTTCCTCCTGAAGTTGAGTAGGGAGTTTGTTGGTTCGTTTCACACACTAGCTCCGGTCACCACCCTAGGTGGTGTGCTGGATTTGACACTGTGACATCCGAAACTGTCACATGTCACTTCCTATAGTAGGCTGGGTGACCGTCACCAGTAGTAGTGAAACACCCGTTAGGTATTTATGGATGCCTCACTTTTATCAATCACACTTTACCGTTCTGATATCGTAACCCTCAACTCAGGGTTTATCTCTCCAGCTAGATATATATTACAGCGGAACTATATATCTAACAGTTCATCTAGAATCGTGAGCGGACAGGCGGCACCTTAGAATGCTGTTGACCACTAGCCGGCAAGAATTCACCCTGGGATTTCCCATGAGCTGTCAGCTAGTATAAATTATTAGTGGCTTTCAGTGAGTTCTCATGTTGTCTTGTGACTTAACTAACTACCTAGACTTAACATTCTCAATAGATGTAACTCTAGTAGCTAGGGTGGTGTCTGGTGTCATGAGCTGTCCACCTCAGACGTGGGGTGGTATGCTGGAAATGTCATCCTGACTAGTTCGTACAGTCAGGTGTCGTATTCAGTGTGTCATCTTCGGTGGCCAGCTAGTGTCCCAGACCCAAGGTATTTATTCGTGTTATCACAGTTTAGCTTGATCCGTTCGTTCACCGTCGCGAGCGTTTCCCTCGGTCGGCACAGTGTTTCCAACAGTATTTTTTATGAACTCGGTATGTCGGTTCATAAACCCACCGCAAACACGAAGCATGTGTTGCGATTAGGAGAAAAGTACGCGCTGTACTTAATTTTACAGCCGCCCGATGTCCGTATCAAGCAAAGTATATTTCGTGGTACAGCGGCATCGGTTCATATGACGTCGCGGCGATCGTACGCGCAAGCAAGACTGCAATTTCCCAAAGCATGCATGCTTGTAATTCGGATTACGAAATGGCGTTTACGGATTTTATTTTGTTATATTATATGGCCGCTTTAAAATTTATGTATAGCACCGATGATGCCCGTACATATCCTAAATACCAGGTTATACGAAATATGTGTGACGACTCCAAAGCATTTATGCATTTGATAAAAAAAAATTGTACTTACATAGAACGCGAATTTATAAAAGCCGCGGCTTGCAATAAGGGGCGAAACCACCAATATCATGCAACATCAAACCGGTTATGAAGGTAGCTACATATGCATACTTTATTGATTTGGTTATACCGTACGAGATGCAATATGGGGGGGGGTGTTAACGTCACGCAATTTAAATTGCGAATATGCAACAGTCGAAAAAGATGTTTGGGGGGAGCCAAACCAACCTTTGGTTCGTGACGCAAACACACGGCGCTCAATACGTTCCGCCGGTAAATTTGGCTGACATACAGTAATCACTCACCTTTAAGAAAACTGTAACGGTTCTGTATCATTTGCGAATATAGTGGTATTGTTTTAGAGTGCTGAGATCAGAGGACTCCGTCTCGTGTGCTCAATGCACCTCTTATAACAAGCAGCGCCTGTCTGTTCAGGTACCACCATCGAGTAATGAGCTCCACTGCTGCTACGAGCGACGACCTTGAACGACCTAGGTGTATCATACACCTTGTTGTTCCGACTGACCGCCATGCTTGCTCAACACATGTAAAGTAGGAGTTGCTTGGGCTACGAACAATTCATGTACGGATGTTCTTGCTCCGTCGCAAGCTCCTAATGCCACTGACATGATAGAGATCATGTCATCACTGGTCTCGCGGTGACAGATGCCACTGTCACTTCGACTGGCTTGCCATGATTATGGCAGTGGTCTGCCACGTTATGTTATGACATATATCGATGGCAGATGAGCTATGACATATGACATATGGCATGTCATACATATGGCAGTCATTCGAACCCTAACACATCTCCCAGTTTGGAAATCACACAACATTATAACATATAATATATAGTAGGGCTTTATGGTCGCACCGTATTATATGGTAGTCATAGTCAACATCATGTTGAAGTTGTTGTTATTGTTTTCTTGACAGCTACCGGTAGTCTTCATTATGCAGATTTTTGAAATAGGCTGCATCCTATCAATCTCTATGAGGCGTCCCTCAGGATTGTCGAGTTTGCGTATAACACAGTGACTCTTCGCACATCCAGCTGCGCAAATGAATGCCAGCCTTCCCCCTTTCGGAAAAGAATTTAAGGATTGCATTTTTGTGGAGTATTCCATCAGGGATACCAAGGAGAGCTCTTTCCTTTATAAGGCAACCTTTTACAAGATACTGGCGCGAATAGTATCAGGTGAGTTTTTGCTTCAGTGTGTGTCACTCCGTTCGCAATAAATAAGCCTTCGGCATCACTGGTAGGTACTTCAACACCTAACCGTACAGGGTGACAAGCCCCATCAAAGGCACGGTTTACGTACACGCAGCTATTTTTGCCCGCTGTGCGTGTATACTGGTACTCTTGGTACATTTAGGGCCATCGCGTTCGAATCGCGCCGATATTTAGACCGGAAGGGTATGATTTAGAACAAGGCTCACTACACCTTTCTACGGTGATCAACCCCGCAGATTATAGTTCTTTATTCGACAGTGTCACACTTATATATATATACGTTGTATATATATATATGTATGCGGAATATATTATATTACACAAGAAGTAAGGGCGAAATATATTAGGCTATAATGCATTAGCCTTCATAGGCAGCTACAACGTCTGCTGCATCGGTCAATTCATCTGCTTTGACCCAGGCATCATGTTCGGGGCCGTAGCGCATATATCGAACCAAGCAATATTTGACACCTCTCGTGAATATGTCCGAGACTATTCGCAAAATCTCGTAATAGTGTTGCCCTTCTTCTGTGATCCGCTGTGGAAGTGGCAGTGGCGCTTGAACAGAGTCGTTATATAACTCCAATATGGAAACAGGTTGTACTGGATGTATACGGATATCCAGATCTCCAAATCAAGCTCATAGGCGCGACCATTACTGATGACCCTCGAAATGGTGAACGGGCCAATGTAAGGCTGCTTAAAATGTCTGCCTGCCTCTGTAAGACCTGTCCAAGTAATATGCTGAGTGCGAAGGAGAACATTTTGACCCAGTGCAAATTCCTTAGGCATGTGAGTTTGATTTTATCTGAGTCGTTGCCTTTCGTGTGCCCTCAAAATGTTTTGCACAGCATTGGCATGTACCCACTTCCACTGATCGAAATACTCCTGTACCGACGGGGAACTTGGTACAAAATCTAGTCATTTTGGTACACGATATTGTGGTAAAAAAATTTCGTTTTCTTTTTGCATGAAAACCCCCAAAACACGAAAAGAAACTATGCAAAAAAATGACCACGATATCGTGGACAAAAACGACGAGGTTATGTCGTGTCACCCTACGGACGGTGGTGCTTCAGGAGGGATCTGAACCGAACCAGATCATGAGGTGCCAATGGAGTTGCCATTGATTCCAGGGAAAATTATGTATATCCCATGGTCTCAGAGACAGAGTTGTTTATAACGAACTCCACCATTGACAAAATGTCTTCCCATGCTGCAGCAGAACTGTCGTTGCAGCAACACCTGGAAAAGGGAGAAGAAGAAACCACTTTAAGTTTTAGTTTCTTAAATTAAATTGGTGAACAGAAACAATGAGAATGTATTATAAATACCTGAGGATGTCCTCAATGAATGCATGGACTCGCTCATTGCTCGGGTTGGACTGCGGATGTTGTGAGGATGCCATCGCAAGTCGTGTTCCTGTGGACCTCCATAAGGTTGTCCAGAAAAGCGAAGTGAAACGCGGGTCTCTATCACTGATGATTGTGCGAGGAAGACCATGGAGTTTGAAAACGTTTTGCATATATACGGAAGCAGTACGCTCAGCACCTCAGGTAATGTGGAATGGAATGAGATGACAGCGGTGAGTCAGTTGTACTACATGTATAGCATACACACATTGCATACACGAATCTGCACAAATATATACATAAATTAAACAGGTTAACAAATTATAACGTTACACTAAATACATATTGGGAATTTGTGATTGTTTTCAGATGTCTACTATAAGGACATTCCAAAAATCCCTGCTGACGTACCAACATCTGATGACTGCTCGCGATCTCTAACAAAAACAGGCAATACACGCCAGCGTATTTTTACATAGAGTTACTAAATATGGGGGCGATGTATCAAATATGACGGAGTTTGGAAAAACGCTAACTGTTTCCTTAACGTCGAGTTTCCTTGACGGTGAGTGATTACTGTAGACACTATCGTACTTCGAGTGGGCGGTTGATCTAAAAAAGATAACGGCTAAAAAAAATAACGGCCTGTTGTTGGACGCCGGCGCCGCAGATTACGGCGCTCTAGATTTCCTGTTTGTGAGCACATCACATCGGCTCGAAGACTTAGTTGCAACAGCGGCGAACAACGAAAATATTCGTTTTGTCCAAGATGACAAGTCTATTATCTGGCAGGCACACAGCATTACGCTCACCAATCGGGCAGCGTTGAGCAGTCTCCTCACACCAACACCTGGCACGACGGTAGTCAAGCATATTTAGAGTTAGCATTTAGACTGCGGCAAAATGGTTTCTATAACGGCCGGTATATAATTATTATGCGGCACGTAGTCAGCATGACACATTCCATGAAAAAATACTTTACGGAACACATTTACGAGTGTACGCTACGGCACGCATGGTGGGTGTGCCGGGTGCGCTGAACGACAACGATCGACAATATCTAGGCACATACCCAGCTGTTGAAATCCTGAAAAAGATATGTGCACAAAATATCTTGCTTCTAACACTCAAAAATAGGTCCTGATTCTGAAAAGGCAGACTTGGTATGCTCCAAAAGCCCTCAGGCTTAGCTTGGGCAACCTTGAGAGATCGCAGTCTTCATGTTTCAGACAGCAAGTCAGCTCTGGACACTTTTTCCCAGAACCTGTTTTTTTTTTTTAAAGTCACAGGTGCTCATGGCATCCCGCCATCCAACGTTGTGTGGATAAACCCTCAAAATCGATGCCTTTTAGGTTGGCCCCGCCCCCACGTATTACCCGGTCCCATGGCGTAAGGAATGCTGTTCGCTGCGTGCACCCCAGCAAATTGTCCGTACAACTCTGGGACAGCGAAGGAGCTAGGACCAAAGGCCGCCCCGCCCATAAGCATCGGATCTAGTCCAGGGTGAAAACCCCCTGTCTCATACATTCCCGGCAAGGGAGGCATGTAGGCAGACCCAGGCAACCCGATCTCGAACGGTTGCGGAGATACATCTGTGCCCGACCACTGCCGCTTCTTGCTTGTGCCGCTCCCTGAACCCAAAAACACACTCCTACAACGCTCTTAATAATCATAATCAAACACATATCGCATGGCCGTTTGGTCCGCATAAACCCACAGGTGAGCTGCACCGACCCAGTGCCCGCAGGGGCTATGGTTGGATGCAACAAGCTTTGATGGCTTATTAAGAATCTGAGAGAAATTCCTTCCTTCAGCGCTATCCGTCCTTGACTGCTTCAGAAAGGATCGGGATGGGTAGGGGCGAGCCGTTAGCGGGCGTGCCTATTTTGCACGGTATACGGCACACCAGACGCCCGACAAGATCTTCCTTGAAGTCTCCATGGGAATGCTCCAGGCCGAGCTTGCTGTACTCTTCTCTTGTTGGTGGGTACACCTGTAGATTTTTTGCTCCGCGCAACTTGTCGTGCATCGAGCACGTGTTCTCCTCGTCAACCTCTTGAACCTGCGGGCATCCCTCTGAACCTCAGACTCCGAGCCTCCGAGTGATGTGCGGCGGGCGGCTCAGGGCCCAGGGTCCTCGAATGCGTGCCGTGTGTGCCGGCTTGCCACCCAGACCAAGGCTCCTGCGGGTGGGCACGTGGGAAACAGCAACAGTGAAACCGTGCCCTCACCTAAAAATATATTAGGGAATAATGATGCGGCTCAGGGACATATACCAAGGAAAAAACGAGTCCTCAAAAGGGATCGTATATCTCTCAGTTGAACCTGATTCTATAGGAAGGCTTGCCTCAGCCAACTCTCGCCCTCTTCCACAAGTGCCCAACGGAGAGAATCCGGCCACCTCTCTTATCACACCACGCTTGTTCGACAGAAAGGCGCCAGCCTTCAGCTAGTGCTACGGTACTGAGAGCTCCTGTGAAAGGTCGATCAACAAGCAGCCCGGATGGCAGCAGTGAAATAGAAAGGCGGCAGCAACACGACGCGTGTACGCGGAGGGCCTGCACTAACCTGACGGGCAGAGCTTGCTCCTCGAGCTTGGTCTGGGGCACGTTCCCGGGCGGATCTGCCTCCGCCGTGAGAAAGAGTGGTCGCGGAGAATAGCGGTGCCGGCGCGGGCATCGGAACCGGGACCGGCATTGGCATCGGCATTCTTGGTGGAGGTACGGGATGCGCGAGGCCAGGGGGCAGAACAAATGCTCCGTGAGGTAGGAAAGCCTCAGGCGGGCCGTCGAACACGCCCTCGTCAGTGAACCCATGCGGACGTCCTCGCGTCCTCCCCATGATCGGCCCGGCGCCCTCCTTGCTGGACACCTTACAAGGGTACTTGCAGATTACGCTGCCAACAAGACTCGAATCGAATGGGCCGTGCGTGTCACGCATCCCGAGCTCATTATAAACGCGCTCATTGAGTGGGTAATAGCGCAAGTTGCGGCTGCCACGGTTCTTGCCGTGCACCGTGCACGTAACCACGTCTTCTGGGACTTCCATTTTGCACGCGAGCTACTTGTCGATGACCGCCGCTGCGGACGAGAGCGAAACACCTGTGCAGCACCACAGCGTCGATGAGAGTAGTGCGTTAGTCAAGTACACTCTCTTGCACGGGATCCACAGTGCGAGTTGGAGCGCACAAGCTGAGAGCTTGCCGCTCTTACGGTCTTCGACGGGTCCCAACAGCGGCGCCGCGAAAGCGATACAGGGCCACGCTCGAGCACAAATTTCGGAATATCCTTTCGGCGCCAGCTTGACAGGGAGAAACGTGCTAACAACGCGTAAAAATACTTACGCTAATCAAGTGTGATAGGTGAGGAAAAGCTCCCTCTGGCCCAGGTAGCACGATCGAGTGGTGGCCTGGCGCGCACGGGTGCCAAAGACATCGCTGCCAGGGCCCTAAAAATGCGATCGGCCCACTTGGTGGCGGACGCATAAGCGGGACGGGTAGTATGAGCGTGGATTTTGGTGAGCAGGTGCGGCAGTATGATAAAATTGTGCTGACAGCCCCGATCTGATCTCTCTGTGGGGTCAAATTTTGCTGTGAGGGGCACACGCGCGCAAACATGCTGACAAGTTAAAGCTGAGCGGCAAAGCTCCTACGATCACTTGAGTGTACGTATCCATAAGGAATTGCGTTTCACCCCAGAAAAAGTTGGAGACCTGGATAATAACCCTAGTTTGGCCTGCTCGACTGCGAAATAGGGTTAAAATAATCAAAGTCCACCAGAAGTGAGTGTCACCGTACTGAAACTTATGTATGCGGAATGGGCCACAGTTGTCAAGCTTTCTAAGTTCCTAGTAAAACCATCAGCAGATCAAGCACTTCTTTTGCCAGAAGCGTATACAGAGCCTGTTAGGAAGGGTGTTGATACTTGCGCTTCCCTCCTCTGGTCGAACGTCAGTGTTCATAAAATTTAACATTAATGAAATTGATTATTTTTGATTAATAATATTAATTGTGCGAAGCAAACAGAAGTGTGAACACCGTTGGTTCAGCGTGAGACTGAAGGTGTGCGGGAATAGTTGAACAAACAAGTCGACAACTCTTGAGACCCAGATCTATCTTCGGAGGAGGATCCCGCCCAGTATCTTAAGTACAGGGAGCGTTCACTTAAAATTGTCCATTTCAAACCACGGTTTCAAAAAACAGAGCTCGGTTGTGTCAATAACGTCGTGTGAAAGGCAATACCGTTGCTGTTTGTTGAACGCCAGTGACAGTTCAGCGAAAGTCTTCAAAACAGTGATTGCGAGTGGATGTGAAAAGTGCGCTTGCAGTATCAGCAGTCAAATAATCAGCACCCGGTGATCATGCTTCGAAAACTTGCTGAAAAGAGATGGCAGGCCTTCTACAGCAACAATAACAATATCATTGATGATTGAACACCCAATCGAATGATGAAACACACACTCAATCTTTTTACCGAGCTGTTATCAGAATGTTTGCACCTTCGGTGCGTCGAATGGGAGCGCATGCATGCGCTCCCGGCCGACGCACCGAAGACGCTTTATACACATAGTTAGGCCCGCACACCGCGTAGTTTCAACAATCGGTCGGGTGTGTTTCATAGACTAAGACAGTCTCAGTCTAAAGTCTTAATACCCTCCCGTCTCCGACGGAGGGCCCATGCGGCGTTTAAAGTGTCGTGGTCACACTTTTGTGATCAGGTAGGTGGTCGCCAGGTTTCACGACATGTGACGCAGTTCGCAAAGCTCCCAGAATGAAAGTTGGTGACAGTGTCATGAGCGTTGGGAATTATACACAGGAGCTCGCAGAGCTCGAGCTCCCAGAGAGCAAGTTGGTGACATGACAGAGTGCAAGTTGGTGACAGTCTGAGACAGTGCCAGTGCAGTGCAGTGCAGTGTCACAGGACACGGTGACGATGACGCCCGCAAAGCGTTGTGGTTGTGGATGTCGTCGACACGTTGTGTTCAGATAGGTGGTCGCCAAGTTTCACGACATGTGACGCAGTCTGCAAAGCTCCTAGAGTGCAAGTTGGTGACACAGTCACCCAAAAAGAAAGTGTACTAACGGGGGTAGGGGCGGAGCCCCCCACT